>JAJJMA010000709.1:0-13359 GCA_023529015.1 Papaver nudicaule
GGATGAACAAGAGAAGTATAGAGATTCTGGTTAATCAGGCATTCGTGGAACATCATAATGTTACTTCGACACTTTGTGATGAGAAGAATGGGGATGATGATGTCTGGATTATGTCTTTGGGGGGTGATTTAATTGTCAAATACCAGGAAGCTGGCCAGAGTGCTGTACCTGATGCTGTGACTGCAATGGAGGCTGGAATCCTGGCCAATTCAACTATCCAGGTTCATAATCTTAATCTTGATAAATTTAAGTTGCTCCCTCTTTTTGTTTTATTCAAATTCCCAAATACTGCTCGCTCTGTGTTTTTTAATTCCTCATATTGTTTATTGTTAGTAAAACATCTTAGTTTTCCTGCTAGCTTATATATCTTCCATTTCACTGAGTCATCATCATATCTTCCTGTGTCTTATCTTACTCAATTAGATTACACTTGTCTTGATATAACAACCGTATCTGTGTCTATTTTGTTTTCTTTGTTTGTCTTAGATATGAAAATCCTGTCTTGGAATGTTCAAGGGATTGGCCCCCCCAATCACTCAAAACCATTTTAGTCACCTATTAAAAAAGTACAACCCTGATATGATATTCTTATCAGAAACTAAAGCTAAACTAGATACTATGGAGAAGATTGCTAGAAAGTTCAAATTTCATGATTGGTTCCTGGTTCCCAAAATAGGTAACTCTGGTGGTTTTCTAATGGCTTGGCATCATAATGTTTCCATTAACTGCATTTCTTTTTCCAATAATATTTTCTTGTTTGATGTTATTGATAATTTTAAAAACAACTGGAAACTTTTATGCATGTATGGTGCCCATTCTGCTCAACAAAAAATTGATCAGTGGGATTGGATAACTGAATTCAGTCACCATAATAACCATCCATGGATTATTATTGGTGATTTGAATTTTATTTTGCATATTCAAGACAAACAGGGAGGTAACAGTGAAACCTCTGCTGCTGTCAAATTCATTCATGATTGCATCCATAATTTAGGGTTGATAGACCTAAGATTTTTAGGTATCCCTTTTACATGGTCAAATAATAGAGTTGGCAATGAAAACATTAAAGAAAGAATCGACAGAGTATTAGCTTCTAGTAGCTGGTTAAAGTTATATCAAAATGCTATTGTTAATCATCTAGCTAGAGTTGGATCAGACCACACTCCCATATTATTGGACCTTAAACCGATCTTAATGAAAAATAAAAAACCTTTTAAGGTTCTTAGAACCTGGTTTGATCATGAAGGTTTTCTTTCCCTTGTCAAAGATAACTGGATTGATTCCAACATGGGTTCTAGTGCCTTTCGTCTAGAGTCTAATCTTAATAGTTTAAGTTTGATCCTATTGGACTGGAACAAAAAAGTCTTTGGGAACATATTTACCAATATAGAAAATCTAAATAATGAAATTGAAAGATTGCATAAAATCAACCCCATGCCCTTGCAAGAAATAAAAGAAACTCAATCTCTTTTAGACACTTGGTACAAAAGAGAGAAAGATTATTGGAATCTCCTCTCTAAGGACAAGTTCTTAAAAGAGTATGACCTAAATACGGCTTATTTCCATCAATGTGCATCTAATCGTAGAAGAATCAATCTTATCCATTCCTTGAGGGATGAATCTGGATTGTGGATTGATGACAAAGACCAGTTGAACAACATGTTATTGTGTCACTTCAAAAATATTGGAAAATCTGAAGGATCTTTTCATGATGATATTCTTTGTGACATTATTGAACCATGTATAACAGAGGATGAAAACATGATGTTATTAAAAATTCCTGACATTGATGAAATTAAAAAGACCCTTAAAGGTATGAATCAGTGGGGTTCTCCGGGCCCTGATGGTTACCCTCCGGGCTTCTTTAATTTAAATTGGGACACAGTTGGAAAAGACTTAGTGAATACTGTTCAAGACTTTTTTAGATCTAAGTTTATCTTAAAGTCTCTGAACCATACCTTCATTACTCTGATTCCCAAAGTTCAAAACCCATCTTCTCCCTCGGATTTTAGGCCAATTAGTTTAAGTAACACTGTTTACAAATTGATTTCTAAAATCCTTGCTAATCGCATGAAACCATTGCTTGATAAGATTGTCTCTTTTAACCAGTCTGCCTTCATCTCTGGAAGGCAGATTACAGACAATATAATCATTGCACATGAGCTTCTTCACACAATGAAAACATCGAAAAATAAAAATGGCTTCTTGGCACTTAAAATTGATCTCTCTAAGGCATTTGACAGAGTTGAATGGGCTTGCATTGAAAAAATTCTATTCTGCTTCGGTTTCAGTGAAGACTGGTGTCAGCTTATAATGCAATGCATCACAACTTCTTCCTTTTCTGTGCTTCTTAATGGTTCCCCAGGTGACCAATTTAAGGTTGAAAGAGGACTCAGACAAGGAGATCCTCTTTCTCCTTATATTTTCATTTTAGTAATGGAAGTCCTATCTAGGTTAATGTTTAGAGCAGAAATGGATGGTCACATTTCTGGAATTAAAGTTAGTAAAAATGCACCAAAAATCTCCCATTTATTTTTTGCGGATGACTGTTTTCTTTTTACAAAAGCAAACATCAGAGAGGCAAAGAATTTAATGGAAATTTTGAGAATTTTCGGTGAAATGACTGGTCAAGTTGTGAATCTTCAGAAATCTGGGGTTTACTTTTCCCCTAAACTTCACAATAAACACTGTAAGATTATTGCTAAAGTGCTTAAAGTTAAAAGAATTTCTAAGAATGACAAATATCTAGGAACCCCTCTGTTCTTTGATAAAAAAAGAACAAACAATTTTGAACCTTTGCTTGATAAGTACTACAGCTCTCTCCAAGGCTGGAAGAACAAGCTTCTGGCTCAGTCAGGCAGAACTGTTCTTATCCACTCTTCCACGAGCTCTTACCCAACTTATCAAATGCAATGCCTCTCCTTCCCAAAAGAGACTCTTGACAGGATTCACAATCTTCAGAGAGACTTCTGGTGGAGTAAAAAGGATCCAAAAAAATGTATCTTCACCAAATCCTGGGATAGTATCTGTAAAAGTAAAAGAAATGGTGGGTTAGGAATCAGAAGCCCTCGTAAACAAAATCTGTCCATGCTAACTAGACTAGCATGGAGATTGTTAAATAACCCTACGCAGCTCTGGGTTAGAATACTAAAATGTAAATACTTCTCTAAGGATAACCCTCTTAAGAAATCTAGGAAATCAAATATTTCCTGGATTTGGTCAAGCATAAAAAAAGGTTTAAAGATCATTAAACAAAATCATGTTTGGCAGGTCAATAACGGGTCTTCCATTGATATATGGGATGACTTCTGGTTGCCTGACCAGGACAATCTTCTTTTCCCTCTGGTCATTGATGATGAAACTCCTTCCAGAGTTGAACACATCATCAACAATGAGGGAGAATGGAATTTGGATAAGTTAAGAAAGTATATTGATCCTACTGTGCATAACAAAATCTTATCTATCACACCTAATAAGAACAGAGAAGATAGAATCAGGTGGAGGTCAACACCATCCGGAGAATGCACAACTAAATCTGCATATAAATATATTACTCATTTTAACAATGACCCTAATATTACTAAACTGTGGACTAATCTGTGGAGCATGAGAGTCATTCCCAGACTAAAACTTTTCTGTTGGAAAATGTTATCTAATGTTCTTCCAATGGGAAAAAGAATTCACCAGATTAATAAAAACTGCTACCCTTGTTGTAGACTCTGCAACAGTGATTCTTTGGAAGATGAAATGCATATGTTTGTCAAGTGTAATTTTGCCAAAACTATTTGGTTCTCTTTCTCTCTTCAGAATGTGATTGCTAATGATTTCGATAATATAAGAGCTTGGTTTTCAAGCTGGTTGTTTGATAAGAGTTTGACTGACCTTCACAGTAAAATTGTTTTTATACTTTGGTCAATTTGGAAACTTAGAAATGCAGTTATACACAACAACATTGAGCCAAGGCCTGTCAATCTGATCAACCAGATCTCTAGAGACTTTGGGAACTGGGTCATTTCGGAGCCAGATAAAATTACAAAAGAAAGTTCAAAGAATATTATGAACATTTCACACACTCAGGAGTGGACAATTATGTTTGATGCAGCTTTTAACAAATCTGATTTTTCCATGGGCTTTGCTATTCTCTTGTTGGATAAAACAGGTCGCAGAAGGGAATGTAGAATCAGCTCTGGATGGGCCTCCTGCCCTCTAGATGCTGAGGCAAAGGCGTTGCTTGCAGTGTTTTGTTGGATCAAGGAAAAGAAATTACAATCTGTGGCAATCTACAGCGACTGCAAGAACCTAGTTACTACTGTGAATGCTTCGTCTGTTTCTTCTCCGTCTCTTCATTGGTGTGCATTAGAGAACTTAGAGAGAACTTGTAATGAGTTTAAAACTCTTAGTAATGTTGTGTTTCAGTTTAAAAATAGGTTGTTTTTGAATTCAGTTGACAGACTAGCGAAGGAGGCGAGGTCTAAAGGTGTGTTTAAGTTCTCCTCTGAATCCATGTCGGATTCAGTCAAGAATGATTTGTTCCTTAGAGTAGAAAAGGCTTCTGAACTCTTTAATTGTAACCTTACTCTGGCTTTCTAGTTAATGAAGTGTGTTTTCTATCAAAAAAAAAAAAAAATAAATATCATTCCCATAACAAAGTATCTGATCATCAGGTTGGTTCGAAGTGTTTTCTGCTGTTAAATAACTTCATATTTTCATTTTAATCTGTGCTTTCGAAATCGTGTCCATGGTCATATATTTGTGGTCCCCTTATTGTTGTGTTTGTTTGTTGTTGTTGTAGCTAGCTAGCCACTTTCATTTCCATAGTTCCATCCTTTGTAATTCGACGCAGCGAGGATACAAATATTTCTTTCGAGATAATCTTATTGGTGATTTTTAAAATTGCATATAAAAATCTAATTAATAACAGTCCGTAAAACCTTAGAAAATATTTAAAAAATGTATAGAACTTTGATCTAATATTGCGAGAGAATTTGCTTTTTTTTGTTGTTGTTAAAGCTATGCCTAACACGTCATAGCTTATTTCCTATATATTCTCTAAGCATAGGGCCATGTGGACATTAAATAAACCCATAAGTTGAGGCAACGGATTATCTGATGCATGCGCGTCGGTCGTGGATCAAAGTGTTAAGTTGGTCGTGTTATATTAGTCAGGGCTTAACCTTTTTGTTAATTTTTATAAGCCGATGTTGAGTTGGTCAAGTCAAAATAATCGGTCGGGACCGTTGTCCCGGCAGTTATTCAAAGCGTTGAGTTGAAGAGGTCAACTCCGTAGGCCTTTACTCAACCTTTTTGATAATTTGTAGCCGGTGTTGAGTTGGTCGACAACATAGGCAGTTGCTCAATCTTTTAGTTAATTTTAATAAGCCGGTATTGAGTAGGCCGGAGGTTGTCAAACCCTACAACCAAAAAGCCGGAGCAATAGATTTGCTTTAAGTAAATTTAATCACTCAGCGTTTAAGTAAATTTGATCAATCACTTTTTTTTTTATTAGTAGGGGGCTACAGCTCTCGTGTTTAGTTGGTCGAGTTAAATTAGCGAGACTATACAGTCCCGGCTGTGAATCAAAGTATTGAGTTGGCCGGTCGGTGCCATCGTTGCTCAACCTTTTTGTTAATTTTATAGATATTACTCAGGACTAATAAAACTCCAATGTTATGTTGGTCGGGTCATATCAGCCGGGGCCTATGGCCCCGGCGGTGGGTTAACAAATTCTAGAGTTAGTCAGGCTTATACTACCGGTGTTTGGTTGGTCAGGTCAAATCAGCCGGGGCCCCGTGGGTTAGCAAATTCCAAAGTTAATCGGGGCTAATGCTTCCGGTGTTTGGTTGGCCGAGTCAAATCAGTCGGGGCCTACGACCCCGGCCGTGGGTTAGCAAATTCCAGAGTTAGTCGGGGCTTATTCTTCCGGTGTTTGGTTGGTCGGGTCAAATCAACCCAGGGGCGTAGGCCCCGGTCGTGGGTTAGCAAATTCCAGAGTTAGTCGGGGCTTATGCTTCCGGTGTTTGGTTGTTCGGGTCAAATCCCGACCGTGGGTTAGCAAATTGCAGAGTAAGATTTACTAAGAAAAAAATTACTTTTTGTAATTGTTAAGACACTACATAATAGCAATGTTCTGAAAACCGGCCCGGTCAGCGAACCAGAAAAGTCAGTGAGTCAGGGCCAACTGGTCCAGCCAGTAGTTTAACCGGGGTTATCGGGTCAGATACCAAAGAATTAGGTAAAGGAATTAAATATAAAAAAATACACTTCCTTATCCTTAATCAATAATATAAAACACATCGAAGACAAGTTTGCCTAGACAAACGGACCGTTGCGATTTCGCCAAGTGTGAGATCTAAGGATTGTGGTTGTATTGGGTCCTTCATCTTCCCATTAAACCCCTTAAAGGGTTATTGGTCCACTACATGATTGCCCATTAAAAATATGTTATATTTATGTGAATTATTAATTAGCGTGTCATTAATTTTTTTATAATCAATAAATCATTCATTAATTATTATAGAAATCTCATTAATGTTTTCAAAAGAAAAAAAAAATCTTATTAATTAATAAATAAATATTTATTTACATATGATAATTTTGATAAGAATTACATCAATAAACATTGGTGGCGATTGTGGTGGTGTTAGTCAGTAGTGGTGGAAATGGTGGTGGAAGCGGTAACGTTTAATCGTGGTGGAAGAAGTGACAATAGTGATTTTTGTAGTCTCATCGTTTTAGCATGATTGATAGAGATGGGTACCAAATATTCCGAGATGATACCAAATTATGTAGGGAAAAAAATAATCATGACTGTTGGATCACTTAAATGGTACCTTTGTTGTCTTCGGTACCTGCCCAAAAAACACATCAAGGACAAATTAGGTCAGAAAAAGGGCCGTTGAGATATCGACACATGTCAGAACCAAATGTTGTCTTTGTATTGGGTCACTCTCATCCCATATTAATTGTGATGTTGGTGAGTAATGGTGGACAATATTAATTGTGTTGTTATAGCACGCAATGTGTTTCATTGGTTTTTGCACGATTGATAAATAAGGGTACCAAATATTCAGCGTTGATATCAAATTATTTAGGAACAAAATAAAATCAATTGCAATACAAAAGAAAATATTCAATAACAAATAAAAACTTAATGGAACAAACTAATTGTCACTTTATATTGATGGCCGCAAAATGAGTACTAGTTGTGTGCTTTGTATGGAGGAAAAAATGCAACTGAAGATATGCTCCTCAGAGTCGTATATAACTATCGGATTAATAAGATATAATCTAACACGTTTTTTCTAAAACGTAGAAGGTTCTGCAGGATCATACGGCACAGCTGGATTCATGGCTCCCGAACAGAAACTTAAGAAATCAAATACAATTGAGGAAACGTTAGAAAACCTGGGAAAATCAGAGATTCAAGTAATTATACTCATTCTTATTTCGTATGGAACACACCGACAAAGTAGAGTGTCATATAACGCATAGCATATAAATTGCAATTTCGCTCGAGGATGACCGCAAATCACCACATTCGTGAAAATCGAAATTTGTGGAGGCCATTTTTAATATTAATGGACAATAATCATCTTGAATAATAATGCATCTACAGATGCGATATGTAATTGGAGAGTGAAATTAATAAGGTTTGTTTGAGATTGTTTTCATGTTAGTAGGTGTCATGTGGTTTCAGAAATTTCAAAACATTCGTAGGTGTGTTCTGTGTCATGTGTGCCAATTTTCGTGAGAGATTAAAGCTTAATTAAAAAAAATTATGATGTCGTAAACATTGGAAGCATTACCAACGTCAAGGATAAGTCAATCAACTACCTACGTCAAGAATTAATAATAAAGCTAATTAATCAATCTGATGTCTAACAATTCAATAAACATGTGGACAAAGGATGAACAAATATGTACAGAGAAATGAGAAATGAGAAACATTGTCTGGACATCTAAATCGACATATAAATAACAGAGGGTATGAGAGGATGACATGGAATATGATAAAACGATGGAAGAGGCGCCATTGATGGAAACGGGATGCAACCTACGATTACTATTTGGATAATACTATCGAATTCTCTTCGAAATAACCACAAGTGTTATGGAGAAATTATGGAAAGCTCATCTATGAAGATCTGCAACTTAAGATTGAAACAATAAATAGTATAAGGAATGCATCAGATGATCAAGTATTGGATTATGGTCTATACCTACTGGATGAAAAGCTACAGGAGAGAGAAACAAAATTATGGGAATATTGTACGATGATCCACGGTGAGGGTAAAATTGGAACCAATGACTAAATGTAATTGAGAAATGTAATGCATAAATAAATAAAACATAAACATGTTTATCAGGGCATGTTTATAGAGCAACGAGTATTCTAAAATTTACAGGGCAACGAGTATTCTAAAATTTGGAGTGGTATGAGGCGACATGAGAAGGAGAAAAACATAGTTCAGTTGAATAGACATACAATATTGGATAGTCCCGTGCCGTCTGCGGCACGGGCAAATCCCTTGTAGTTTTTTTTTTTGAAAGCACGGTTATCATTAAACTAGTTCGACGAACAGTAAGGTACAACTCGTGGTACAGTTACACCCATTCTATCATTGTTTAAGATATTGTATAAGAACGGGGGTGTGACTGCGTCCCAGATAACTGTTGATGGGTTCTTTGGATCGCGATGTTGACGTCGAACTGCTTCATTAGCCAATTCATCTGCTGCATAATTAGCTTCACGGTATGCATGAGTAATTCGTAGCGTGGTGACCCTGTGGAGAATTTGCTTCGCTTCAAGATGAAGTCCTTTAAGATGCCACGGAGCCTCCGTCTGTCCATTCTGCAAAATCTGGAGCATCGATTTCGAATCAGCCTCAAGCCAAACTTTGTTCCATCCGTGTCGTTCTATCATCCTTGCCGCAGAAAGAAGACCCCAAGTTTCTGCAGTGATTGCTGTGGAGATTCCGAGCGAGACCTCCATTGCTTGTAATAGGTTCCCATCCGCGTTCCTTGCAATAACTCCAATTCCCGCTGAGCCTGGATTGCCTTTTGATGCCCCATCCATATTAATTTTGATCCAATCCTGTTGTGGTGGCTGCCAAGCAATTTGGATTGTAATGGTTGACCTTGGTGCGGTGTGGAGTAGTGGTGGAGGTATGTCCGGTAGAAATGGTATGATGTGAGATCTCGCCCACTCAAATTCCTTCCAAAGAACAAGTATGACTTGGAAAATTTGCCCAGGAGGTTGTGTAACACGCTTGTAGAGACGATCATTGCGAGCAAGCCAGATATGCCACATTGTGAAAAGCAATAGATTCTGTTGCAGTTCTGGAACACAAATACGAAGCATACCAGGAAGCGTCGAAGGTTGCACAAGGTTCGTCATCATTGGGCTCAAGGATTGTAGCAAAAACTCCCAAATAAGCTGCCAAACTTCAGCTGCAAAGCTGCACTTAAAAAATAAATGGTTAGTAGTTTCTCTGAAGTCGTAGCAGGTTGTGCAAATTCCTGAATCCAACACATTGCGTGCGTTGAGGACATCAAAAGTCGGAATGGCCTCGTGAATGGCTTTCCACAAGAAAAGCCTGATTTTATAAGGGCAAGAAAACTTCCAAATGCGACGCGAAAGTTCTGCCGTTTGGGGATCAATCATCAGTGGGGAGTCACAATCCTGATCAATCAAACTCTGATATCCTGTTTTGACCGAATAATGTCCCGAAGAAGTAAAAGGCCAAATAATCTTGTCCTCCTGACTCTGTTGAGGAAGGTGAATTGCAATGATCCGTTGAGCCGTATCTTCAGGGAACAGTTGAAAAATGAGATGATGATTCCAGGATCCGGTGTCTTGATGTATCAAAGAGGCAACAGAAAAACCAGGGAGTAAGGAATTATCCCTGGCTTCACTTGCCGATTGTAGTGGAATCCATTTGTCTGTGACCGCCGTTTTTTCACCATTTCCAATAACATAGAAAGAATGTTCATGCAGGAAAGGAGAAACTTTAGCCAAACCTTTCCAAAGAGGGCTTGCAGTCGCAGAAGGCTTGGGCAATGCAGGGAGTGTAGAGAAATCCTTAAGATACTTGGTATGGCAAAGGGTATTCCAAAGAGTATCCTTTTGTTGATGAAGTTGCCACACCCTTTTCAACATGAGCGCCTTGTTGTGTTCCTTGGATTTTCTAATGCTCAGGCCACCACGTTTGCGAGGTTGAGTAATCTTCCTCCAATTGAGAGTGTGAAGTTTTCTAACAGTACCATCATGACCCCAGAAAAAATTCCGAGTAATTTGGTCAATTTTTTTGTGAACCGTATCCGGAAGAAGCTGGGTTTGCATAATATGGTTTGCCGTAGGAGTGAGGGACGTATTGATGAGAGTTAGGCGTCCTGCCGGGTTGAGACATTTGGACATCCATCCCCTTGTCTTCCTCTCATATCTGTTAATGAGTTCAGAATAGTATGTCTTCGAAGATCTGCCATTAGGAAGCTGAACCCCAGATAAATAGGAATAATGTGTGTGGTGGTGATGTGAAAAGAACTCTGTAGTTCTTCAATACATTCCAAAGAAAGCTTCGGATGATGTATGATGCTAGACTTTGTCTTGTTGATGTACTGACCAGCCGAAGTCGAATATGATGCTAGTAGGTTGTTGAGCGCAGAACAAGTATTCGTATCCGCTGAAATGGATAAGAGCAAATCATCCGCATACATTAAGTGAGTGATTTCTGGAGCCTTTCTGGAAATTCTGATTCCCCGTAGTCGCTGTGAATTCTGCAAGACAGCAAGATTAGCCGAAAGAACCTCCGCACATAAAATAAAGATATACGGAGAAAGAGGATCCCCCTGTCTTAGGCCCCTCTTTGGTCGAAAATTGCCGTTTGGAGCTCCATTGATGATGATAGAGTAGGAAACTGAAGAAACACATAGCATAATGTACTCCACAAATTGCCCAGGAAACCCCATATATAGTAAGGTGTGACGAATAAAATTCCAATCTAGGGAATCATACGCCTTTTTAATGTCGAGTTTGAGAGCAATCTTCGGCGGAGCATTGGATCGCTGCGCAGTGCGTATATGATGAAACAATTCCGCCGCAATAGCAATGTTTTCCTGAATGGAGCGATCAGGTACAAAGGCACTCTGAAAAGGGCTAATGACAAAGGGTAGAATTGGTCGAAGTCTAGCCACCAGGATCTTGGAGATGACTTTGTAGATGACATTACATAATCCGATAGGTCGAAAATGATCCGGAGAGGTTGGGTTATCATTTTTGGGGATAAACACAATATTCGTTCTATTAATGGCCTCATGTAATTCATTATGAAGGAAGAAATGTGAAGCCATCTCGAATATCTGATTGCCTGTGATATCCCAAAAAAGGGAGTAAAACTTACTAGTGAAACCATCCGGACCTGGTGCCTTTTCAGAGCCAATGGAGAATAAAGCATCTTTAACTTCTTGCTGAGAAAGCGGTTGCAAAAGAGAGGAAGATTGTCTTGCGGAGATTCTGTTCCCGACACAACTAAAGAGAGAATGGTCAATGACGGTATCAGGGGCATTATACTGGTTGTGATAATGTCGCACAATCGAATCCGCAATTTGTTGAGGTTCAAACAGCCATGTTCCTGAATCTGACAAAATGCTCCGTATGTAGTTTTGTCTCCGGCGGATGGTTGCCTTGTTGTGAAAGAAGGTAGTATTAAGATCCCCCTGCTGGAGCCATTCGACACGAGACCTTTGTCTCCAGAACGCAGCATGACATGCGGAAAGCATAGTATGTGTATTGCGGAATTCCTCCTCCTTTTGTAGCCAGAAAATAAGGTCTTGACCGGATGCCGAGGCTGCATGTTGTTGAGATAGACGAATCTGTTCTTCCGCTCCTTGAATTAAGGCCGGCAAATTACCAAACGTCTGTCTGTCCCATTGTTGAAGGGCCGTAGCCGTAGAGTCCGCCTTAAGGATAATATTTACCCCAGGATTTTGGTTTTGTCCTTCTGCCCAAGCCGAAGCAACAAGTTGTTTACATTGGGGATGTAGAAACCAAGAATGCTCCACTTGGAATCTTTTCACCCGGGGTTTGATGAGCACTTTTTCCTCAAGTAAAATAGGCGCATGATCCGAGGCAACCCTAGTGAGATGTGATACCAAAGAGTGGGGGTGTTGTTGTAGCCAAGCTGAGTTCGATAGCGCCCTATCCAGTCTTTCAAAAATGACATCTTGAGCATCCTGTCTGTTAGTCCATGTGAATGGAATACCCTTAAATCCAAGGTCAAGCAATCCAAACAAATCCATGAATTCTAAAAAAACCGCAGCTTGTGAATTGCGAAAAGGTCTACCCCCTTTTTTCTCCTCCTGACAAATGACCTCATTGAAATCTCCAAACAAAAGCCAAGTTAATTGGGTTGGCAAAACCATGGAAATAAATTCCTGCCAGAAATTGGCTCGAGTCAATGGGTTTGGAGGCCCATAGATACATGAAAGCAACCAAGGCGTAGGCTTTGAAGGTTGGGTAATCTGCAAATGAATCAAACTTTGGTGAGCGACCAAGATATCCACTTTCAAATGAGAGTTCCATAAAACAGCAAGACCACCACTCCTGCCAATACTCGGAACAGCAAAACTGTCAGTAAAACCCAGCGAGTTCTTAAATTTTGAAATGGCATCAGCAGAATCCGCAATTGTTTCTGAAAGGAAGATCAAATCCGGTTTGTGTTGTCGAATAAGCTTTGATAATCTCTGCCTGGCAGCATGTTTTAGAGCCCCCTGACAATTCCAAGCTAAAAAACTCATAGATGGGAGGTAGATCAACAAGAGAGCCCAAAAAGACTAGGTACAGCTCTAAAGAATGGACACAAGAAATCAGAAAGAGACATCAGTTTCCGGAAAAAACCAGCGAGTTAACACAGCGAGTTAACTCCTCAACGATTCCTCCCAACTCAACCAACAGCAACAAGAAAGGAAAGAAACAGCAGAATCCAAGCGGAAAAAGTGGTTATGTCCGCAGAGAAATAAGAGAAGATCACACACATACAAATTACAGTAATTTTAACATAAAAAAACCATGAAAAAAACAAATCAACGAGTTCAAACCAAGCAGATCTGATGAGAAACGGGTGGAGACGGAGTAGCAATCAGCAAGAACCATTAGGCAACAGACCCAGAATGAAGAACTGACAGAGAAACAACTTGAAATGGAAGAAGAATGAAATCAAACGATGGAAATGGAGGTGAATCGGTTTGAGTGTATCAACTCAATTGTCACCGATTTAATCGCCTCTCCAGAATCCTTCAGGATGGATTTTTGGCTCAAGTAAAACATTGTCAACAAGACCACGTACTACAACCACATGTTTT
>JAJJMA010000720.1:0-12152 GCA_023529015.1 Papaver nudicaule
CTGACTAACTGGAGGCGCCGGTTGAGTAACCCACCTTTTCAGAGGATAGATATAAAAAGTACTCCTAGGTTTTTTAAAAACCTTTATTTCCTTTTTACTCTCTTTCCTCAGAGATTTTCTCTGTAGAAAATCTTTGCTCCACTGTTCATCGTCTTCTCCGCCTTGCCCTTTACTGTGAAAAAGCTTGGTTTTCCGACAACAATGGCACCAAAAAGGTTAGTCCTATTCACTTGTGATTTTTGGTGCTTTCCTCTATTTTCAAAGAAATTCCCAATTCCTTCACTGTTATGAATAGTTGCTCTAAGGGAAAATCTAAGTTTTAGTTATCCTTTGTTTTGTTGTTGTTTTTGTTTCAGAACTTCTGCTTCCTCTGAAAGGGATGAAGATCCAAACTGCCTGAGGACTCTTCGTAAAAAGTACTATCTGGACTCTAGGTTCCAGATCTCATGGGCTACGCCTCAGAGGAGTGAAGGTGTTATCACTCCAGAGCTCTTGAGGGAGAGTAATCTGAGCAGGACCCGAATCATTGTCTCCAAGGGTCAACTCGATTCTGGCCTCCGAATTCCTCTATGGAGTCCCAAAGATTCCTTTGTGTATCGTGCTTTGACTTCTGGAGTGGATACTCCCAGAGGTCTGTTCCAGTTGAACAATACGGCTTGCAGGATCCTTTCTGAGTGTGCTTCCAGAGCTCGGGGGAGGATTCTCTTTCAGTCTGAGAAAGCTTCCTTCGACCCTGAGCATGCCAAATTCTACACTGTGGAGAATTTGAGGCGCAACTATCGGGTGACTCAGGCTAGGAGGGACAGTCCTTTTGAGGGGTTTGGAGTGAGTATTCAGAGGAGGAGTGCGGATGAGAGAAAGAATGCTCCTTTGCTTCTGGGGGATGTAGACCCTCCAGGTGGTAGTGAGACTTCTCAGCAAGATTTCCTCCGCAAGTCCCATGGTCCAAGTTGGCATGTTGGTCCTTTGTTGATTGAGGGTCCATTCATTTTTGGGTTTGATGTAAGTGGGAATCCTGTTCTGGAGACTCCCAGATCTCTAGAGGATCTCCCTACTTATCTCCCATGGGTGAATGTTTGGCCCAATGCTGGTGGTTCCAGGAAGCGTAAGGGAGGAGATGCTCCAGAGGTAAAAAATATTTGTTTTAGTTTCTGAGTATGTGTCCCATACTTGCCCCTATTTTTTGACTCTGGGATCTTCTCCTTGTAGCCTTCTAAGCAGATTGGGAAAAAGGTTGCTGTCTCCTCCGAGAAGGGAAGAACTGTGTCCTCCAGGCCTCCTTCCGCTGCTCGGAGATTGGTGGTAGACTATGGAGATGATGGCCCCGACTCTGTGGACGTGCCTTTCCATGAGACCTTCCAATCCCAACAGGATGATGATATGGTCGTTGTCCAACCAACCCAACCCTCCAAGGGTAAGTCTTCTCAAGTCGCAGGCTTGAGTGCTCAGACTTCCCAGGATGATGCTGTGCTAGTTCAGCATAAGGATGGGTCTTCTAAGAAAGAAAGTACTTTGGTAATTCCCCCTGGTAGTTCTCTGGTTGTTTCCGGGACTGCCTCCACTGTTGTAGCCACTCTTCTTGCTCCAGACTTTCAGAGCAAAAGTATTGAGGAGCAAGCTAGGGCTGTTGCCCCAGAGAACCTTCCTTTGCTGGTAAGTGAGATTCATTCCTCTTTTTCTTTCTTAGGTTTTGTTAGATGTTTTCTGATTCTGGGGTTCTTTCAGATCCAGAATGCAGTTGCAGCTTTCTCAGCTAGCTCTGGGGTATCCGTCCGAGCTCTGGACGGTCAACTAAAAGATTCTCAGAAGAAAGTCTCCGAGCTTCAGAGAAGTCTGAACCTTCAGAAAGGTAACTTTTCTTGACATCTCTTAGTTAGTTTTGTATGCTTTTTCTCTGACCTGAAATAGTCCTTTTCCCTTAGTCGAATTCGATCAAGCTAAGGTCCAATGGGAGAGGGATCGTAGTGACTACCAGAATGAACTCACTCTTAGGGATAGTCAGATCCTTTCCTTGGAGACTGATTTGGGTAAGATGGCGAATACGCACGAGGATAAGATCCAAAGTATGTTTGCCAATCTCTCAGAGGAGCACTCTAATACTGTAGAAGGTCTTCATATACATCTTAGAGAATCTCAGTCCCAGATTAATACTTTAGAGTCTATGAAACGAGGTCTGAAAGACCAAGTTAGGACTTTTATGCGTTGGCAAGAGGATCATCAACCTATGCTCAATCAGATTGAGGATTATAAGGAAGCCTCTGAGCGTGCGGCTGATGAGTTACGGGCTTCACAAGAGCTTGTTAGAAGGTTGCGTGATGCCATGGCAAAGCATGCTGATGCTCTCCCCATGGATAATCATGCCTTGACTCTTCTAGAAAAGCAGTATAGTGAGCTTGATTCTGCCAGGTTGGACACTGAGCAGACTCTGAGGGCCATCATCTCTGACTCGGAAGGTAGATCAGAATAGGCCTCAGATTACTTCAATTGTCTTAGTGTTTTTCCTGTTGTCTCATGTTTGCTTTGCTCTTTTTTCAGGAAAAGCTAGAGAGCTTGAGGAGTTAAGGTTGGAGTTTGAAACTCTCAAGGCCGAGAAGGAGACTCTGGAGGCCAGGGTTGTAGGATTTGAAGAGGAGTTGAAAGAGCAGGAGGACCATCTTTGTGACAAATATTCTAAGGAAGCTTCCGAAGTAGCTAAGTCTTTGAATAAGCAATGGAAGACCAAGTATGACGTTCTTCTCCTCTCCATTCAGTCTCAGAAAACTCCTGAGGCCTCTCCTAAATTCATGGCTGCTTTGCAAGAGACTGTGGCTCCTTCCAGAGATTCTGAGGCGACTACTTCCAGAGGTGCTCCAATCTCTGAGACTGAAGAACCTGAGGGTGTACCAACCTCTGAGGTCGAGGAGGATTTGGAGCTCGGAGAGCAGGATGTAGGTGATCAGCCAGAAGTTGAGGAGCCAGAGAACGAGCGCCCTCAGAATCAAGATGCTGATACTGAAGAGCGAGGGCCATCTCCCTCCAATCTTGCTGAAGATTGACTATCTTTCTCCTTCCTTTTGCTTGAACTGACTTTTCTTTTAGTAGCTTGTGTGTTGGTTGTTCTTGATTAACAACAGATACTTTGATTTTTTGTCTGGGCGCTCCCAAGCTTGGGGGGCAAAACACTTTGGGACCCTTATTGCTGTGAATGTATGGGCGTTTGTTTTGTCACTTTCGTGCCTTTAGAGTTAGACAATGTTTTTGCCTTAGACCGTGTTGTCTTAGGTTGTGTGCTTTTCGGCACTCTATCCCTTAGAGGCTCAACAACTTTGTAAAGTCTTACCAAAAAAGATTTCCTTACATTATGAAGGAGATTCCATGTACGTTGAAAGACTCAGTGGCCACTAAGTTCAGACAAGGACCATACTGTACTACCTCGATCATGATGACGAAATTTTCTCTAAGGTGAATTTTGGGGGTTCATTCATTCTGGGATGTTTCGTGAGGGGGGCCATCCCTCAGCCTGCATCTCCAAAGTGGCATCCTAAAGTGCTATTAGGGCATCCGAGTCATATAGATAAGGGATCTGTCCATAGACTAAGGCAATGGGTAACATTGGGGGAGTGCGCACCTCCCTCGTACCTGAAATACCCTTTCGGGGTCTTTGCCCCTGCATGAGCAGAGACGAATGCCTATTCGTTAGATCTGGGCGTGGGTTGTATGGCTAGTACTTCGAAAATTCAAGGCAAGAGACATCTTGTAATTTTCTGAGGGTTTCGAAAATGTAGAAGGAAAGAGACTCTCCTACTTTCCTGAGGGTCAGAATGTAGAAGGAAAGAGACTCTTCTAAAATTCTGAGCATTTCGAAAACATAGAAGGAAGGGGACTCTTCTAGAATTCTGAGCGTATCGAAAACATAGAAGGAAAGAGACTCTCCTATTTTTCTGAGAGTTTCGAAAACATAGAAGGAAAGAGACTCTCCTATTTTTCTGATGGTCAAGATATAGAAGGAAAGTGACTCCTCTATTCTTCTGAGGGTCAGAACGTAGAAGGAAAAAGACTCTTCTAAAATTCTGAGAGCTTCGAAAATATAAAAGGAAAGAGACTCTTTTAATTTTCTGAGAACATAGAGATAATAACAAAAGATTTTATTAATATTCCAGAGGTTATACATGATCATATTCAAAAGTACTTAACACTATTTCGTACATAGTATTACAAAGCTCTGAGAGACATTTCCCTGTACGGGCTTTGAGACTTCTTGAAGGATTTAGGGGTAATAGGGCTTGAGATATCTAGCATTCCATGGCCTCTGGAGCTCGGTTCCATTTTGCTTTAATAGTCTGTACGCCCCGTCTCCCGCCTTTTCGGTGATTTTCATGGGTCCTTCCCAAGTAGGGGCGAATTTTCCCTTCTTTCTTTGGTAAAGAGGGATTTCTCTCAGGACCTGATCTCCCACGTTGAATTCTCGCAGGCCAACTCTCTTGTTGTATTCTCTGGCGAGTCTTCGGTGGTAATTTTCTATCTTCTGGAGGGCTACCTCTCGTGTTTCCTCCAGATCGTCAAGTCGTGCCAGCATCAAATCTGATGTTAGGTTATTCTCCCATGCCTCAGTTTTGGTTGTAGGTATCATTACTTCGGTTGGTATGATAGCTTCTGCCCCAAAGGTGAGATAGAATGGAGATTCTCCTGTGGCTCTTCTATTGGTCGTTCTGTAGGCCCAGAGAACGTTGTGTAACTGTTCGCACCACCTTTTCCCATGTCCATCCAGAGTCTTTTTCAGAATATCCGCGATAGTCTTATTTGTGGCCTCAGCTTGGCCGTTACTTTCTGGATATATGGGGGTAGACTTGTTTCTTTTGATGCCAAAGTTGTTACACAACCTGTTGATCTCTTTTCCTCTGAACTGAGCACCGTTGTCTGTGGTTATGGCGGCAGGTATCCCAAACTGACAGATGATCTGCTCAAATATGAATTTGAATACATCTTTGTCACGTATGTTGGCTAGAGCCTTCGCCTCGACCCACTTGGTGAAGTAGTCAGTTGCGACAATCAAAAATCGTCTTTTCTTTGTTCCAGTTTCCAGAGGTCCTACTATGTCTATCCCCCATTTGGCAAAAGGCCAGGGACTAGTGACAGAACGTAGTTCCGTAGATGGCGCATGGATTCTCTTGCCATACCTTTGACAGGCTTCACATCTTCTGGACATTTCTTTGGCGTCCATATGCATGCGTGGCCAGAAGTATCCATATGTTTTAGCCTTGATTGCTAGGGACGTCCCTCCAGAGTGGTTACCGGCGTCCCCGTAATGGATAGCCTTTAGAATTTCAATTCCTTGCTCCTTGGAGAGACATCTGAGTAGTGGTCCCAGGGGAGATTGCCTGTATAGGACTCCACCTCGTAGCCTGTAATTCTTAGATTGTGCGGCTAGTTTGGGGTTGTACCCTGGTTCTCCTGGGAGTAATTTCTTTTCTAAGTATTAGTGAATAGGTATTCTCCAATCTTCTTCTGGAGGTCCATCATCAGAGGACTGCTCTTCTCCCATCTCAGTAGTGGCTACCTCCACTTCTGGCTCTGGGGCATCTGGTTCTGTCAGAGGTACTGAGGGTAGTAGGACCCTATCTACTCTGATGATAGCAATCTTAGGGTCATTCAACATTGATGCAATGTAGGCCAGAGCATCCGCATGTCGATTGTTGTTTCTAGAGATATGCCTGGGCACGAGACCAGGTATCTTGTTGATGTATTCCTGAGCTTTCTTGTGGTAGGCTTGTAGGCATGGGTCCAGAGTTTGATATCTTCCCTCTATCTGCCTTACCACTAGCTGCGAATCACTTGTTAGCCTTACATCTCTGAGCTCCATCTCACAAATCAATCCCAGACCGTGTATGACTGCCTCATACTCTGTTATGTTATTTGTGGTGGGAAACTCGAGTCTCAGACTGTGTACAATTCTTCTTCCAGTAGGAGTTGTGAATACCATTCCAATGCCTGCCCCATCGGCGTTCTTGGACCCGTCCACGAAGACTTCCCACCTGGTAGGATTTTCCGCCCTCAGAAGTTCTGGGGGGTCTTCCAGTTCATCCTCAAAACCAGGTATGTCTTCGAGTTCTTCCTCTTCTGTTAGAGGGAAGTCTGCTAAGAAGTCAGCAACAGCTTGGGCTTTGATGGCAGTCTGAGGTTGGTATTGTACTCCAAACTGTTTGATCTGAGCTCCCCACTTTGAGATCCTACCAGCCCTTTCAGAGTTTCTTAGTACTGAATCGATAGGCAGTTTGGTGATCACTGTTATAGGGTGAGCGTGGAAGTATGTTCTCAGTCTCTGAGAAGCAAATACCAGCGCCAGAATTACCTGCTCAATCTTAGAGTAATTCTTTTCGGCAGGCCCCAGAGTTCTACTGATGAAGTAGATAGGCCTTTCCTCACCTTCTACTATGCGTAAGAGTACTGCACTGATAGAATAGGAGGTGGCTGCTAGATAAACATATAATGTTTCATCCGGTTCAGGCTTTTGTAGTGTAGGCATTGTTGCCAAATACTTTTTGACGTTATAGAACGCCTCCTCACATTCCTTACTCCAGACCATCTTCTGGCCCTTTTTCAGAATGCTGAAAAAATGCTTAAGTTTGTCGGAGGATCTTGCAATGAATCTTCCCAATGCAGCCAATCTTCCATTCAGCCTCTGGACGTCCTTCCGAGTTACTGGTGAGGGCATTTCTGTGATAGCTCTGACTTTCTCAGGGTCCACCTGTATACCATCCTTCGTGACCATGTAACCTAGGAACTTCCCAGAGGTGACCCCAAATGCACATTTGAGCGGGTTGATTTTCATGCGAAATTTTCTCATCTGAGCGAAAATTTCTTCCAGGTCTCTGACGTGATGTCTAGACTGTTTGCTTTTGACAAGCATGTCGTCCACATATACCTCCAGAGTTTTGTGAATCCAAGGTAAGAACATTTTGGACATTAATCTCTGATAGGTTGCCCCTGCATTTTTGAGTCCGAATGGCATCTTTGTGTAACAGTACAGCCCATTGGGAGTGAAAAATGCAGTATGCTCCTCATCTTCCGGTGCCAGAGGGATTTGGTTATCCATGAATGATAACAGCTCATTCCCAGAGGTAGCATCAACTAGTTGATCTATGCTCGGGAGTGGGAAGCTGTCCTTGGGGCATGCCTTATTTAGATCACTAAAGTCAATGCATATTCGTACCCCAGCGTTGTTTTTCTTCGGGACAAGCACCATGTTGGAGATCCAAAGTGGGTACTGCACCTCCCGAATGATTCCAGCCTTTTCCATCTTCTGAAGCTCCTTCTGGACTGCTTCCTGATATACTGGGGCTATCTTTCGAATTTTCTGTCTCACAGGTTTGACACCTGGATGGATTCGGAGATGATGATGGCTTATGTCTGTTGGGATTCCCAGATGTTTGAGGCACAATTCGGGATCGATTCCCGGCATGTCTTCCATCTTCCATGCAAACACATCGACATATCTCATCAAAATCCCTACGAGTTCTTTTTCAAGGTCAGGATCTATGAGCGTCCCAATTTTAACCATTTTTGGTGTGTCTGGGCCTCCTATATTCACTTCCTTTGTCGGCTCAGACGTGTAGAATGCAGGCTTCTGGGGGCCTAATTCAGTCTGAGCCTTTGATTGCTATAACTTTCCAGAGGCATCAGCCATCTGGGTATCCTCAGAGATCTGGTGGACAGTCTTTTCTTTGAGTTTCTGGACCATTGATTCTAGGCAAGCTAGTCTAATGGCCTCTTCCTCTTCTCTGTCCCCTCGTCCCTTGTTCAATGAATTCATCAATTTCCTTCTGGCATTCCTGCTCCAGAATCCTCTTCTTGGAATTTCTGGGAGTGTTAACCTTTTCCACACAGTTTCTCACGTCTACTTCTGAGCAGTATCTGGCTTCTCTGGGATCTCCCATGATCTCAGCTATTCCCTCTGGGGTGGGGAACCGTAGTCGTTGATGGTAAGTGGAAGCGACTCCCTTGATACCATGAATCCACCATCTGCCCATGATGGCAGAGTAGGGTGACACAACGTCAACTACACAGAAAGTCGTAGAGGTGATGATTTTTCCAGCGTGTACTTCTAGTGTTATTTCTCCTTTGGGCTTAGTGGAAGATCCATTGAATCCATATACCATGTAGGTTGAGGGGATTAGGCATTCATCCTTTAGACCCATCTTCACGAATGTGCTATAGAACAAGATCTCCACGGAGCTTCCTCCATCCACCAGAATCTTTGGGATGCCCCACTGCCCGATCATCATGGTCACTACCAGAGGATCGTTGTGAGTCTTCCCATTCTGAGGTACCTCAGAGGCCGAGAATGAAACTGGTCTTTTCATCCATTCCTCCATGGGGAGTTCTAGAGCCATGCTGAAAATTTCTTCCCCATTTGTATTTCTCTTATGGATTCTCTCCATAGAGTGTTGCCCCAGAGATGATTCTGAGGGCAACTCTACAGAATGGGTAATAGTGTTGCAGTTGAGATGTTGTGCCTCTCTGGGCATCTCAACTCTGAATATCTTTTCTACTGCCTTCTGGGTGCTCCCAGAATCTTTGGCAATATACTTTTTGAGTTCTCCGCTGCTTACTAACTTCTCCAGCTCTCTCCTTAAGTGCCTGCACTTGTCGAGAGAGTGGCCGTTCCACCCATGCACTTCACAGTAATCCTTACTGTTCTTGCAATAGTCAGGTTGGATGCCCTTTCCAATAGGATCCTCAAAGGGAAGCTTGCCCTTGATTTCCTTGTAAATGGTGGACCTTGGAACGTTGAATTTAGTGTACGTGGCGTCGTCAAAATCCCGCTTCTTGTTGTCCTTAGCTGATCTTTTGCCTCTGAATTCTCTGGACTTGTTTCTCTTGATCTGAGAAGTGGGGACCGCAGCAGGAGGTTGGGAATGAGTGACCTGGGGCTGTGGTTCTACCACGTTTGCTCCTCTACTCATGTTCCCAGAGAGCAACTTGTCATAAGTGCCATCCTGCGTCTCTTCTAGTGCTATGAACTCCTCCTGTATTCTTCTGAGGTCTCCCAGATTATCTGGAGTCTCGTTCCATAGCTTGACGAAGAGAGGGTCAGTCTTATTTAGAGAATTTTTGAAACCAAGGATAGCATAGGCTGCTGGGACCTTCCCTATCTCAGCGCATAGTTTCCTCCACCGGTCAACTAGGCTTCTGAGGGATTCTCCCCTTCCTCTTTTGAGGACAAATAGTCTCTCAATCCCGGGTTTGACTTTGCTGTTATGCATGTAATTCTCTAGAAAGACCTCTTGAAGATGTTCGTACGACTTGATCTTTCCCTTTTCTAAGGAGTTGAACCAAGTTAACGCTTCCTCTTTGAGGCTTCCTGGAAAGAATTTGCACATAACCCCTTGTCGATCTTGCCATGGCATTAGAGCCATTTCATAATCCTTTATGTGTTGGATAGCATCACCCGTACCATCAAACTTATTCTGGAAGTTTAAGGTACATCGTTTGGGTATCGGGAGAGCATTGATCTCTGAGATGAATGGTGAGCGCTTAGCATCTTCCATTACCTCTGCCAATCGTTTGCCCTCCTTCCTAATAAGTTCCGGTTTGTTCTCAATACTTGCTGCTATGGCTTTCCTGAGATTAACCTCTTCTTCCAGCTCCCGAATTTTCCTTTCTCGGGCGGCCAGAATGTCTGTCAGAGATGGCTCAGCATAGCCTTCCTCAGAGTCATCGTCCGAGGTGTCGTCCGAAATCACTTCAGTGATTGGAACATCTCTGGGTCTCTTATACCTTAAGTTCCTCCTATCTTCTTCCTCCTCGTCTGAGGAATTAGATGAGTCACTGTCAGTAATCACGACCTTTTCTTGTCTTAACTTCTTGTTAGCCTCAGAGAGCTTACGGATCTTCCTCTTCAAAGCTCTGACCTTGTTTCTTTTTGCTCTCTGAGTGTCCTCTGGGGTAGACTCTGGGTTTCTGACCACAGACTTACCCCTCTCGGCACGAGTTGGCCTCACCCTCTGGGTGACTTTGTCAACTCCAGAATGGCCATTTGCTCTGGAGGTTTTCTTAGCTCCTCTGGAGGACTCACCCTTCCCAGAGGTCTTTTCTGCTCCTCTGGAGGACTCACCCTTCCCAGAGGTACCTTCACGTTGTCTCTCTGAGACTATTGTAACCTTTCTGGAAGGTCTACCTTTCTCAGAGGTATCTTCTCGACCTTTCTCTGGGACCTTCCCTCTGGGAAGCCCGTTGAGAGCGTCGATGATCTGATTGTCTCCCTCCAGAGAGGCCTCAGTAGAGCTGTTTGAGTCTGTCGTGTGCAGATCCAAGTCCTCTTCTTCTCTCGGAGAGTCAACTCCCGCCCTCATAATCGTTGCTTCTGAGGCAAGATCTTTCCGAGGGGGCTTCTTATGATAAACCTCTGTCAAAGGTTTAGTCTTCACAGGTATGCTGCTAGCAGTACCCTTCTTCTTTTGTGCCCCAGGTTCTTTTCCTACAGTATTGGTGGTCTTTCCCAGAATCCCATTGCTGGTATTCTGAGGCACCCTTGCTGGAAAACCTGGTGGTGCACTTTCTCCAGAGGCGACAGTATCCTCTGGGACTTCACGATCCGTCTCCTGCATTCCACTCCTGGTGATCCTCCTCGGAGGGTCCTTTCCAGAGTCCGTGGCGTTAGCAGTCTTCATCTTCTCCTGAAAAGCAAAATCAAGATATAACCTTCTTGTCAGAGAGTAACTCCACAAGTGCTAGTTGTAACCTGACAGTTTCAGAGATCCAAGAAATCCGTACACCTTTTCAAAACATTTTGAAAGCTATCACAGAAAGAGACAGAATGATGTTTGAATAAGTTAAAACTGGGTAGTTGGGCTGTCAGGTTTTGTTTGAGAGTGATGTCGGTGACATCAGCAGTCTGTGAAAACAAAAAAGACAGTACAAGCACTACTTTTCAGAGAGAACCTTTTCAGAAAAACCCTCTACCCTCCATTAATGGCGTTTTTTGAAGAAAAAACCAGATCCAAAATGGATTTCAGTTTCAAATACGTCTACTGTTGGCAGAAATCAACAGCAATAGTTTTGTTTATCCTTTAAAAACAAAATCTGAGTTCAAAGGTCTAACCTTTATGAAAATAAAGGCTAGGTTTTTGCAAAGAATCAAGTTTTTGTAAAGAAAACAAAGGATTTTTCGCAAACATCAAGTAAAGAAGGAACTTTTAAGACTTAAAAGCATAAAAGGTCTCACCTTTACTAAGAATACTAAGCTTTCCTTGTGAGATCTATGAGATCCAGGAGCTTTTCTTCCTCACAGCAAAGGTTTGGTTAAGAGACAAATGAAAAAGATTAGAAATAGACCAGGAAGGATAAATCCTTTACCTAGTCCCTGTTTCTAGCGCCAAAATGTGAGTCTAGATATCTCTGAGATCACACCCAATGGTCCTAGATGAAGAACTACTCAAGAACACTTCAGTATAAACACATCTAGGATAAAGTAAAGACAATCAAACATAGTAAATGCAAGAAAGGTAAAGAATCAAGACACAAGCATGTTTTTTAACAAGGTTCTTCCTCACGGTGGAGGCTTACATCCTTGGTATTTCATTAATCATGAGTGTGGTTACAACGTTAGCTACCTTCACAATTAACTAAATGATCTTCAAGTCTTGATCTACTGTCTTCAGTCTTGATCTACTGTCTTGATCTACAGTCTTCTTCAAGTTCACACTTCACAAGTCTCAAACCTAGTTGTAGGATGTCGTATCCGGTCTCCTAGGTTTTCCCTTGTGAGTTCTCACTTGGTCCTCTATCTCCTAAAGAGCTAGGTATTTATAGGCGAGAAGGGTAGGTAGTACATATTCCAGTGTTACAAGGGCTATGGAAACTAAGTTATTTCTATCTATTCCTCGAGATACTCAATCCTTTCTGGGAGCCTTTCTTTCTGGACGTCAGTCTTCTGAGATACCTCCCAGAGGTATGTCTGAGCCTTCCTTAGACATCGTATAGCCTCTGGCCTTCGATCTTCTAGTTATGTCATCTCTCAGAATCCCCTTTGTAATGCACCTTCCGGAATATGACTCCTTTTAGCTCTTCTCGCACCGCATTTTCTCTGAGAGTATCCTCTGAGGCCATGCCCTAATGGGACCTTCCAGAGGATATCCTCAGTTTTGTAGGCTCCAGACTGTTTGACCGCAAAC
>JAJJMA010000747.1:0-13380 GCA_023529015.1 Papaver nudicaule
GACAAATTCTCTGTGAGCTGGAGTTGAAGTGTATTTTCTTGTTGTTTGCAGGCTGAATTTCTCTTTGTTGCATTGTTTGGGAACTTGGTAATGTGCTACTTTTGCCATTTTAAGAAGAAGAAACAGATTCATGGCCATTGGTGGACATGATGGTATAATAAATGTGAATTCATAAATTCTATTTTATGCAGCAAAAGCAGCACAACACCTCGCCAGTCCTTTTTTTGCCTGGAAGTCGATACTCTTCTGTCTTTGTTCAATACTATTCTCTGGAGTTGATAGATTGTTGACAACAGGTACATTATTTAGTCAACTAGTTTTATCATATCTCTAGTTTTCTCATATTAATTTGAAGGTGGACTATAAACTATTAAATCTGAAGATGGAGTTCTGTTCAGGACTTTTAACTTAAGCATTCAAAAACCTTAGCTGATTTCAGCTCTGTGATTATCAATCAGTCAAAATGATATCTTTCATATTGCCTTGTTGACTTTTATGTCTTCAGAAAACATTTTGGTGGAAGAGGATTTGTAGGAATAAAAATGTTGAAACCCTCCAAAGTACATTAACTTCCATGTAAACATATTATATGAAGTTGCTTTTAAATGGGACATCCATCATAGGCCAAGACAGACTATATTCAAAATAAGGTCGAAATACCAGATCTGACATCAAAGATACAACACCCACTTGAAGTAGCCTAGTAGTATTTATTCCATGGCTACTCTGTGTTGCACTAATCAAGGAGTGGTTCAGTTTAAATTCATTTTATTTCTATCCTTCTGTGATGTGTCTTTACCCACGCCTCAAGAAGGGTCGGGATAGCTCAGTTGGTAGAGCAGAAGTTTGAAAATCCCCGTGTCACTCACCAGTTCAAAATAAGCATGCCTAAAGTCAGACTTCAGTAGAATATAATCTCATCATAGGTTGCATTTTAGATTTTAATGGCGTTATTACTTTTTCCTTCTAGCTCGAGAAAGGTGTAGATGGCATATTTGCTAGCTTGGCAAGGTCGGACTTGCGTATATCTAGTATTGGACAAACTGGTGTGAAGACCGGAGATCCTCTGCAGGTAAAAACTGCTCCTCTGTATTTATTTGCTCGTAATTGTATGTACTGCAGTGTAGATGATAGTGAAAATTAGATATGTAAACTGTAATATTTCTTTAGTGAGCTAAAACAAACACATATCACATCTGCAGGTAAAAACTGCTCCTCTGTATTGATTTGCTCTTAATTGTATGTACTGCAGTGTAGATGATAGTGAAAATTAGATCTGTAAACTGTAATATTTCTTTAGTGAGCTAAAACAAACTCATATCACAAGTTAGACTGTAGCAAGGATAATATGCAGTTCCATTGCTTTCTCATTGTAGTCGTGAATTGTGATGTATTGGAGCACGTGCGCTTGTCTACTTGTAGAAATTGAGAAAGTTGTTTCTTTATGGTTGGCACTTAGCATACAGTGTTTGTGTCTGAGCCTCTGAAGGTTTGCATTTCAGGTGGATCATCTGCCTCTGAATGCTGGTCCAAATTTTGAGGCATTTTTCTGACGTCCATCCTGTTGGAAGGCGAATCTGATAATCATAAACTGATATATGTCAACTGATTTCAGAGCTGGTCGAGATGAAGTAGATGTTTATTTATGTGATGTTGAGGAATTTAGAATTTTGTTGACTGGTAAGTGGAACTATTACATAGTTATCAACCATGCGATTTGGAAGGCAAGCCTCACATCAGGCACCAAATTGAAAGAGGTTAGTTTTGTACGAGTGAAGTTTGTCCAATTGAAGTCTTTAATAGAAAGCCACAAGTCCAGATGTATGTTTAATTGTTGTTCCTTCTGTTAGCATTCTGTAAAAATTCATCAATATAGTTTTGGAATTAGTGGTGTGTAACTGGAACTCAAATCTTAATGCTAACCCCTACTCGTCTTATATAGTACTCCCTCCGTTTCAAAAATATAGGCACAAAAAACATTTTTCTAAAAAATAGAGAACTTATTAAACTAGAACACCGCTGCCACGGTGGAGAGGGCCGACCGAAGAAAAACGAAACATACCTATTGCACAGAAAATGTAAAATCAGGCGCAACATCTAAAATAACATCTGCCTCAAGTGACCCTAAATAAGTCCAAAATCTTATTAACTGAGTCATCTATCGTCGTCCCATATAAAGAGGCGGCTTCAAACTATTTGTGGATGATAACCAAATTGGTGAGCTTAGAAATGCATCAGTACTTGTTTTCTTGTTCTTCTTTTTAGGGGTGCGTCAGACCCTTACAGTAGCGGTGATACCAGCGACATGAGTTCGAATTTCGTCTGCATCGGAGTAGGGAGATTTTTTTTTTATTTCTTTACCTAGCTGCCTGGGCTTGTAAGTAGTGGGTCCATCTATAATATAACCTTTCAAAAAAAAAAAAAAAAAAACATAAAAGAAATAACCATAGGCATAGACACACGTCTAACATTTGTCCAAGGGTAGCATTCGTAATTTTCTCATTCTTAGATGAAATCCTGCTGACCCTAACCACCTAATCCAACCGCACCCCCACCTCTTCGTCCTCCATTTCTCTCTCCTTTCTCTCTTAAAATTACAAAGTGTATAATGAAGTCTTGTCACTAGCAGCAACTTTACGACATCAATTAGACAGAAGCAAAGACTATCTAGCAACAACAACTTTAAGATGAAGATCTGCTTTTGAGTTTCTTTTTGTCAATTTGTAATTTATTTTCGAAGTTCATCATCATATATATCATGGGTATTGTTTAATTTGCGATATATGGGTTAATTTGTGTCTCAGATTTAGTCTTTTCTTTTCTTCTTAGATTTACTCTTTCTCTGTACATTCACTTGTTTTTTTTCTTTTAATTTGGCCGATGATTTAATAGATTTCCCAGTTGACTTTGGCATGAATCGTAAAATGTTTTGATTTGAATCAATTGTGTGATTTTCATCAAAATTGAAATGTGATCGAAGTCAAAACATAGAGAAAGAGAAAACTTGGTGGTGGTGCTGGTGCTGGCGGTGGTGGAATACTGGTTTAGTTGTTGACTAAAGATGCACTCAAATTTACCAGAGTAATGGAAAAAAACCTAGTTTTAAAGGAAGGTTAACTTAGTCACTTGGTGGTGGTGGTGGTAATGGTGATGCCAGCTGCTGGCGGCGGCAGTATTGTGGTGTTATTTGTTGTGGTACTGTTATTGTTGGTGCCGGTGGTCATTGTTGAGGTCGTGATGTTGCCGGTGGTGGGGGTGGCGTAGGCGGAGCTGGTTGATGGCGGAGCTGGGGGTGGCGGAGCTGTTGGTGTAAACGGCGGTGGCGGAGGTGATGGCTGGTGGCGTGATGGTGGTGGCTGGTAGCGTGATAGCGGCGGCAGAGCTGGTGGTAGTGGTGGCGACGGAGCTTCTGATCTGGTGGTGGTGTGGTGGATAATGGTGGTGGCGTAGGTGATGGTGTTGGTGATAGCGGTGATGGTGGCGGCGTGATAGAACTCCCGACCTTAGTATCGCCTAATTACAATATTACCTTTCGTAACCTTTCATTATTACGAAAATCCTATAAAAAATCAAAAAGGCATAAGGACTACTTAGTCATTTCAACATTCCCTTGAAAATATCATTACGGATTTGCCCTTTCTCTTCGGTTTATTTACAAAATTGTCTAAAGAAAAAAAGGAAATTCAAAAGAGAGAGGGGCATTTGCTGTCTAACAAAGAGACCAACATTTTTAATGGCTTTTATGCCCTCCAATCTTTTTTACAATTTGGTTCAATTTTGTTAGGGTCCATTTGACAAAAAAGTGGCCATAAAAGGGACTCCCTCCCTTCGGGCCCTTCGGGCCCTCCGGTCGGTCGGCCCAACTAAAAATATTTGACTAGAACTAAATTTTTTTTATGATTGGTTTAATTAAACTAAAAATAAACCAATCAAATAAAAAAAATGAGTTCTAGTGAAATATTTTTAGTTCAATTCATTTTCCTATTTTTTAGGAAAATGTTTTTTGTACTTATGTTTTTGAAACGGAGGGAGTATTTGTTAAGAATTGGATCAACAGATATGCTGCAATCATAGCCGTTTTACTCTCCAACCTTATCTAACCTGTCTCATTGCCCTGGCTTGGTTGGACTAAAAGACAAAATAGAACATAATCTCTAAGATTGTGACACGTGTCTCTTTATCCAAGCCTTTTTAGATTGTCATTTGTATTTATTTATTATTTTTTAAAAAACTTTATTTTTTTTCCTTCCTTTCTTTTTGAATACTTCTTATCGAGATTTGGTGAAAAGTCGTCAAGCTATTTAATGAAACCTTGATGAAATTTCAAGAAGTCCAAAAAAGAAAAAAAAAAAACCTGCATGAAAATTCGTCATGGTTCAGTTTCATTACCTTGACGACTTTGCAGGAATCATCACGGTTGAAATTCAGCACCTTGCCGACTTACTTGAGTCGTTATGGTTGTTATTCAACCATGATGGCTATCGATTTTAGAAAAAAAATGAAATAACCATGGAAAAGTCGTCATGGTTCAAAATTGCCAACCATGACGACTCTCGAAAAGTCGGCATGGATTATTTTCTTCGGGCCTCATGAAAAGTTGACATGGTTTTGTTCAGCATAGCATCTCCAAAAAGAGGAACATTAAGAGCCGGTGGAATAAAGGTTTCTCTCTTAAAGGCGTTTTTGGAAGGTACAGAAAGATCAACCGTCAGCCCCAACGATCATGATGAGATCAAACGAATGGTTATTTTATGGGTTCTAGGCCAATATGTATATATATACTCACGCGGTTAAAGTTGGTTATCTTGAAAATTTGGAAAATATAGAGGCGCCTAAATATGATTGGGGAACTCGTCTGGGAACGCAAGCTTTAATGTTTATGGCATTCACTAGAGGTAAAAACCTCAAATCTTTTCCATCATTACTTAATGGTAACATTCTAAAATGTATGTTTTTTTTTTTTTTGCAGTACTGGTGGTGGTTTGTGCCAACCTGATATTTGGTCTGGGATCCGTTATTTACGGCGGGGCCACATCAAATATCTTTGGGGCCATGGGCGAACATACTGAAACGGGGGCCTGTATAAGGGAAAAAAAAACCCTCGCAATATGATACAAAAAGGGACATTATCGCATCATACAAATGTAGGCTTGTTTTTTTGACCTTGACAAACATAGGCCTATGTTGACCGTGTTTTTTGTTGAAAAAAAACAGTAACTGAAGTTACCTTTCACTTGTCCGGTTAAACACCTGCAACGTCATCATCCAGTTGACATGCGACAGAAGTCCACGTCATTGTTTGCTGACACGTAGCATTACATATCTTATCTTCTCAATTTCACAGTATCTTCTTCAGAGTATCTTATTTTATCTTCTTCTTCTTTCATATCACCTGTAATCTGTTTAGCTGAAAATGAAAAGACATAACTAAAAGGAAAAGACGTGAAAAACACAAAATATTGTCTGCAAACACATTCCATTCAATAAAAGAACCCTTGTTTTACAGCATATCTGTCTAAGTAACACAAATTTTGTCTGCAAAAAAAATGAAAAACTGTCTAAATATAAAAAAAAAAAATCCAATCCACCCAAAAAATTGAAAGGAAATATATTTGTTAGAGCATGCTCGGTCAAACCCACCAGGCGTTGGTATGTCAAGCTTGGTTGTCATAATTTAGTGTTCAAAACTCGTATACTTGAACATGTCTACTAATAGTCAGACTTCACTAGGTTAGACCTTTAAGTAAACGATGGCTGGTAAATCTGGAAGACTGATCAAGAACTGAAGACGAATGAAGAACAAATGACAATGTTCTCCTTCAGCAAAAAAGTAAGTCCTTCCAGACACAACGATTACAGTGGTCCTCTGCTCTGAGATGAACGATTATTCTATCGAAGCTTTTGACTGTTAGTATTCGACAGTGACTATGAATTCTCTTTTCTTGAGTTCCATGACCAGAAAACATTTCTATTTGGAGTCTTCTTCTCATACTCCATCGATGCTTTCCTCGAACCAATTCAATACAAGATTTTATGAGCTTTATAATATGAATAGTGATTCATGGTGAATGGCTTTATGAATTTTATCTTCATTACCTGAATGCCTGCATTAATATTGATAAGAGTTTTCTAACTCGACTATATTGTGCATTCAGAGTGCTAGTGATTTTTCAGTTAGCAACAAAGCCAGTTCTAGTTTTGTATAGACTAGAAATCAATCACCATGCAAAGGAATTGATTACCATTATTAAGTATCGATTTCCAGTGTTTAGATTCGATTTCCTTTATTGGTAATTAATCTACTTTACAACTGGATCGATTACCAATGGATAGGTATCGATTTACAGTGTTTAGATTCGATTCGCTTAACTGGTAATCAATCAACTTACAACTGGATCGATTACCATATGGTGGATTCGATCTCCCTAAAGCTAGGAATGGATTTCTGCTTTTAGAAATCGATCTCTTAATGGTAGTAGATCGAACACCAATGCCAGAAATCGATTTAGACATTGTGGTATGCATTGCACAAGTTTGTAATCAATCTACTCCAGATTGTGTATCGATTTCACTAATGTGTAATCAATTCACTTTAAGAAGTGTATCGATCTCCCTAACTAGGAATCAATACACTTAACACAAGGAATCGATCACTCTAAATGAAATCGATCTCCTTGTCCACATTTCATTGCTTGCACTTGCAAATGGAATGTGAAGACTATTAATTAATCATACTTGTGCTTCAATGATCTTAATCTTGAAAGTATGATTTGGTTCAACATGGTCATGAACTTATGCATTCATACAGGAGTTCATTATATGACACAATAAGGCAGTGGCGGTCGAAGGCAGTGGCGGTCGAAGGCCGCCAGTTTTTTTTTTTTTAATCTCCAAATTTCACCATTTTGAAGGTATCACTGGTGAAAAAAGAAGATTTTAATAGTATAAATGGAGGAATGCATGTTGAAATGTATACACATATTTACCTTTCTGGTTAAAATTTTTGAAAATAAATGAATTTAACCTGTAACCAAAAAGATGAATCTTGTTTCTAGGTTCACGAGGATAAAAACAGTTGATAGAGTTGGTTAGAACAAACTCTAAATGTTAAAACATTAGTCGGTATAACTAAATTTACTTCTAAAACTCAATTTGGGTGGGTAAACAATGTAGTTAATAACTAATTATAGTCTTGAAATTCAATAAGATCAGCGGGGTCAACACCTAAATATCAGTAACTAATTCACAAAAAACTAAATTTGAGAGGGATCAACAGACCCCTCTTGCCCTAGTGTAGGTCCGCCAGTGCAATAAGGCAAACTTTCGACTTACGTCAATGTTCTATTGCTTAACTTAATTCGAAGAGGTACAATCCTTCCATCTAGATCATTCCTATTGGAATCCAGATTCAAGTTAACGACAACATTCAAAGCTTATGTTTTCCATAGTTGTCCATGTTTATCGATCGATAAATTTTTCTATTACCTTAGTGACGTAGATTTGCCAGGCCAGGTGGCCTGACAAAAACATTCATCGCCAAGTCCCATAGGAAGGGGCCCACCAGTGGCTATCTCCGAAAGTAAAACTTCTGCCACATCTCCATATGAAATCTACGGTTCATTTTCTAAGGTTTCCCCTATTTACCACCTACACTTTCACTATTTCCCACTCCTTTTTATAATTCATAAAACTAATAATTTTTCAATTCTAATTCTTCCTATTTACCGCCTAAAAAAGTCAAATAGGGTTAGACATGATTACCATCATATTTTCATCAAAAACCCTAGATAAAATTAAGTTAAATATGATTTAGATTTTCTTCTTCTTCTTTTTATTTATTTTACTAAAAGAAACAACAAAGCGTTCGTATAAAACGGATCATTGAAATCTCAATTGTAAATCAAAAAATTAAGTTGATTGAATCATTAAAGACTTTGCTCAAGTTATTTAAAATACAATCTTAACTAATAAATTAAAACTATAATTACAATCATTATTTATACATGGCTAAGAGTCCAAAGATTCAAACAACACATGGACATAAAACCTTAGTATATTTAGTGCCTCCATCAACACTAAATACATATACTGCATCAATGGGACACTTCTATTATAATCAAGGAAAGTTTTTACATGATATGATTATAACGAACATTGGGTTTCAATCACAATGAACACTTTTTTCAATTGTGGACATCGATCTGGCCATCTCATCTTCACGCGGCCCATTCATCTTGCAACAGTACTGTTAGCAAATTTAAGTTTTGGTACATTAATTTCATGATTATATAAATATGATTTAGTGGGTGAAGTAGTGACGTTCATGGAGATGGAGGAGAAGTGGTGGTAAACGGCGGAGAAAAGAGAGGAGGGGACGGTGGAGGAAAAGTAATTTAGGTTTTCAAGTTTTTTTTTAGGTGGAAAGAAAAATCAAAGAAGTGGTAAATACGAGTGTAACAATATTTCAGAGGTGGTAATTAATTAGGAAAACTGTATGTGGGATATTAGGGGGGTGGGAAATAGTGAGAGTGTAGGTGGTAAATAGGGACAACCTTTTCTAAGGCTAAGTCTAATGGGACTTCCATATCCACCAAAAAGTAGTAGGACACATCAGCAAAGTAGCAAACCAAGTCTAATGGGAGTTCTACTTCCGCGGTTAATCATCTAGCGTTTTCGCGGTACATTATGTAGCGTATAAGAATATTCGCATCAACGCTACATAATGTACCGCTTGACTAAGACTACTGTACGAGTAGAAAATCTGCATAGGCTCATAAGGTACCCTATCCATCAGATCTACTCATACATACAATAATATCAAATGAGATTCAATGGTGCGAGGACCATAAGAACGATACCGAAGACTACAGAACAGTAAGCAAAGGCTAATTGTATTAAAGCAAAGGCTAGATGTATAAAGATTTGTATGTATTTCAATGTTGTGATTACATGAATATAACCCTAAGGAACCAGAGGAGATACAGACCTAATCTCTCTCTTGCCGCTTAGGCTCAACCCAAAAAGAATCCAACCCTTACAATGTTTTCCCAGCTCGCCTTATATAGGCCGAGCTTGGGTGGTTTACATCTAATAAAGACAAAAGACTCAATCGTGGTGGTGTCAGTCCTTGTCGAGTAAGGCAGTTTATTCGCTGGCGCTCCGAGGTTGATTCTAAGGCTTCGGTCCTTTTGTGTTGTCCGAATCCTTTCCTTCCGAATCTTTGCTTCGTTCGAGTGCGGCCTCTCTTCTTCTTTGATTTAGTCCGAGATTTCGTTGTCAATCCTCTCGGTGTGGTTAGGCTTCTCAGATGTGAGACACGTGTCCCGAGGGGTTTTACCCTCTACAGTTTGCCTCTTTTCTTATCCAAAGGTCGAAGAGGTTTGGAGATGAAAACCCTTGGCGCTGCGCCTTCTTCGACACGTGTCCTCGTCTTAATTTCTAACTGACACACGTAACTTCGAGTGCTTTTCGAAACCTTCACCTTTCTTTGACCTGTCACCTGCTGTATCGGTTCTATCTTTTTCCTATTTAAATTTGCTTTCTATCGCCTCTTCATCCCTCTCTCCTTTCTTTGCTCTTTATTGTTTTTCCGAAGTGCTTGAATCTCTTCTGTATTTTTCCTTAGATCATGGTAAGTTCTCAAAATTTATTTCCAGTGTCTAGTTTGGTATTCATCGTCCATTCCTTTTTTAACCCTTCCTTCTGTGGCAGGCTTCTTCCAATGCTTCTGCTATCGCTTCTTCAGGCGCTTCTCCTGCTAAGGTGTTGCCTTACAAAATGGTGGATCCTCAGAAGATCGGTTGGGAAGAAAGGGCGCGTATTTATGGGTTTGATTCTTCTATTTTTTCTTACAAAAGTTTGGGTAGGGGAATTCTATCCCCGGAACTTCTTTCTTCTCAAGAGTGCGGTAGTAGGAGATTAATCGTTTCCGGCGAACAACTCAGCACCGGTCTTCCTATTCCTTTGTACAATCCGTCCAATCCTCTTTTCTATGCGATTTACTCCAAAATCAATCCTCCCTGCGGGGTGATGCAATTGAATGAAAACTCTATTCGAGTCATCATCGAATGGGTCGCTCGCTCGGAGGGTAGGTCGTATTACTATGATAAGCTTCCCGAGGAACTCAAACATCCTCCCGAATATTGGTCCGCCGATAATTTCTTCAAGTATTACAAGGTAGAGAAATCTTTGCTCAAAGAGAAGGCTCCTTGGAGTGTGAGCTTAAGTAAAATTCCCGATTCTTCTCATGCCCTTGGTGACGTAGATCTTTCGGGATCCAAAACGAATACACTTCTTCGCCATTCTAGCGATGAGGTGTGGTTTTCAAAACCTGTACTCATCGAAGGGCCTGTCCTCTATGGCTACAAGGACAAAGAGGGAAGTATTGAGCGTAAGAAATTTGAAGAGGGGCATGATTTCCCTGTTGTTAATTTCTATAATATTTTCTTCTCCGAGGAGGAGCGCGTTAAGTCTCGAGAAAAGATTGCTCAAGCTAAACTGAAGGTAAGATGTAATTTGAAATTTCTTTGTTTATTCTTATTTTTTTTTAGGGATTATTCTCATCCATGTTTTGTTTTTCAGAAAGCGGAGCAAGCGAAGATGAAAAGCCAGAGAGCTTCGGACAAAAGCGATGATCCGAAGAAGAGAAAGAGATCTTCGAAGTCGGCGCCTGCTGGGAAGGGGGAAATTGGTCAGGTGATAAACACTTCCTGCCTCAGCTATGCGATAGGTATGGATATTTGCCTCTGTTTAGAACCTGATAAATTGGCTGCTTGTCAGCAGAGTGATGTATTGACCGGTGATGGTGACGTTGCGAATTTATCCCTGTGTGACCCGAATCGAAAAAGGGGAAAAACTGTGGCTACGAAGAAGAAAGGCGCGAAGGCTATTAGTCCTGCGACCAAAGCTGTTACCCGAAGCCGAACTTGTCCGACTACCGTTCTTTCGGAAGAAGTGGATGATGAGGAGACCGAAGACGAGAGGTCTCCGACTTTGAGGAGATTAAAGAGGGGAGAGAATCTTAGCCATGAAGCAGCTGGGATGTCGAATTCCCAAATTTTGGTACCCTCGCAGGGACGTTCCTCTTCTGCTGGTGGTGCCTCCCATCCTGGTCAACCAGAAATGGATTTCAATGAGTATGGGTCCAGTATTGGTTCTTCTTTGGTTTTTCCAACGTCAGTTGCTGTGAATGTTCCTTCGATTCCTAGCGCCTTTGTTCAGCGTTCGTGCTTAGGTCCCGAGACTCAGAATTTTGTAGAACCGAATTCTTATCGTAGTCCACATGCTGATGATCTAGCTAGTCTTTTGAGAGCACATTCGAGGGATCCTCACAATCACCCTTTAGGTCCGTCCATGTCTGGATTTCTGGCCCAAGTTTTTTCCGGCTCTTTGGAAAGAAATTATGTTGCCTCTGCGGTCGCTTATCATCAATCATTCGTAGAAGCTGTAAGTTTATTGCTTGGCTGTTTTTGCCCGTATGCACGTTTTTGTATGTTGTTTGTTGATTTTGTTCTTATCTTATTTTCAGCAAAAATATCATGGAAAGTTTTTGCTTGATCTTGCTTGTGCCCAAGGTCTAGAGATTTCTCGACTTGGTGAGGACATCTAGCTTTTACGACAAAAGAAGAACAGCCTTACGGAAAATGCAAAGGGGTTAGAAAAACGTCTTGAGATTGCAACATCCGAGCGAGATAGCTTTTTACAAGATGCTAATGTTCAAAGAGAGCGAGCTTCGAAACTTGACGAGGAGTTGCGTTTGGCTCACGGTTTGTGCGAGGAAAAGAATGGTGAGATTTCTGTTTTAAAGAATCATATCCAAGGGGAGGAGGAGCGCACTGCTTTGTTTAGCCGTGATCATGGCCGATATATGTTTAGAAGTTTGGGTATTCGACCACCCTACTATTTTGATGGTTTGAAGGATCCAGATGCTGTGCTGGAATCTGATAAAGATCTTGTTTCGTCCGATGATGTTGAGTTAATAGTTGCCGAATTGCGGAAGGCGAAGCTTGCAGAGAATTTCCAGAAAGCGAATAATGATGCTGATGATGGGTTGGGGATTGAAGGTGATGATTCTGTTAATTTAAAGCAAAGGGAAAGTAATGTTTTTGATTCCCAGGGATTAAGTACCGCTGATGAAATCATTGGGGAGTCAAAAAGTAATGGAAGTGGTAATGAGAGGGCGAGGGTAGATGACGAGCTTTCTGGCGATGAGCCGAAGGAGGTGGGTTTCATTGATTCCTCTGGTAAAGGTTCCGAGATTGATGTCGAGGTTCAAGATCCGGTGGATGAGTTTAGTGGTAATATGAATTCCGGGGTTTTGTCTTCGTTTATGATGAATGGTAGTGAGTCTGTGGTTTCACCCCGAAGAAATCCCTAGGGTGTTTTTGTAATTCCGAATGACTTGTAAAATAGGGGGTGTGCTTCCTCCTCTAACTTTTTATTTCTTGCTGCTACTTTTTGTATGCGGGATATCATGTTTGTTTATTTGTTGTTTTTCTTTATCCCTTGATGATATTCTTGTTCTTCGTTACCATGGTTTTTTGCTTTGCTGTTTATTTACTCTGGTTTGGAGGCTATTGTTTATAAATGCTCTTATAGCTTCTCGAGGTGCAACTTCGGGGCTTACTTCGATGTAGGAGAAAGTGACCAAGCTAGTGGGGGCGTACGGATCACCCTTCCCAAAGGCTTTGAGTTACTCGCACTGGTTTCAAGCAAACACTGGCTATTGATAGCGTAGGTATCCATGTTCCCTGAATACGTTAGGTAGGTACCGAAGATTTTAATTATCTTCCTCGGAGGGTATGGTGGCACCCTAGTTACCTTTGGCCTAAGTAAATGTAGGAACTTGGAATGAATACCCCGCTTCTCAATAATAAAGTAACACGATGGGGGTGTGCCGGTCAAGGCTGGAGCTTAGACATGGTACTTTTCTCTTATCGCGGCCTAAAGTTCGACCCCTCCAAATCTTTAACACCTCCCCCTTTTTGAGGCTTGAATTTTTACAAGGGGTCCTTCAGCTGCGTACTTCGCTGCTGGTTTTGAGAACGAAGTAGCTGCCTCGGGGTTCCATCTTCCTCTATAGGTAGATGTTAATCCCATTAATCGTCCCCTCGGCGCCCGAGAACGTGAGGTCCTCGTGGCCGTTTGGTAGTGAGTACTAATGCATCATCAGCTTTTTAGCCTTGATTCAAAGTGTTCACCGCTAACGGGGTGTCTTGTGGGTAGAGGACCGTGCCATATAATTCGTAGGGCCCTTACGAATTATATGAGCATCAGCCATGTGCCTACTAAACGAGGTCTTTTTGGTGGTGTTTTTGCCTTGGCGTTTACAGCCTTTTTTGTTCGATGGCGTTTTTTGCCTCGGCGTTTACAACCTTTTTT
>JAJJMA010000747.1:13390-31900 GCA_023529015.1 Papaver nudicaule
TTTTTTGTTCGATGGCGTTTTTTGCCTCGGCGTTTACAACCTTTTTTGTTCGATGGCGTTTTTTGCCTCGGCGTTTACAGCCTTTTTTGTTCGATGTTGTTGCTCATCCTGTCATGAGCCGGGGCTTGATTTTGATTGAGGCTGCATTCAAAGGACGCAATTATCACTTGTTTCTCTGAATCATTGCTTGTATGAGGATTCTCTTTCTTGGGTGAGGTGCTTTATGTGTTTCCCTGCTGTTGGGGCCTTTGGTTTTTGGCCTGCGCGAGACTCTCGAGTTGCTTTCGGTCCAACCCGGATAGGTTCTTGTTGAAATAGTCCTGCCATAGTTCGGTTTTTCGTTGTTACTTCGGAGTCTTTAGCTTTAGTTATGAGAAAGCTGCCCCCTGTTGCCATGGTGTTGATTGAATTTGTTGCTTGCTTTTCTTGTTGCTTTGGTTATGAATTTTCTTTATGATGTCATCCTGGATTCTGAGGTTTTTTCTGTTGTGCATGATGGTGACCGAAGACAGGACCCTGTTTCATAGTTCGTGTTGCCTATTTTCTTCTATGTGCCAACTTTTGGCCCTGTTGTTAATGCCTTTATTTTGTTGTAAGCTTCGCCCTCGTCTGTACTTCGTTGCATTTCTACTTTATTTTACCTTTGGTACCATATATTTTATGATTCATTTTGTTTTTAACCATTCCCTGATGTTAAGGTTGCCACATGTGGATTTAGTGGTTTTAGATGGTGCCATCAGTTGGTTTCTCTACGGTTTGGAATTTGAATGGTGACGTGGGAATTTGCAAAAGGTGCGCATGCTTTATTGGGTAATGTACAGTTATGGCGTCTTAAAGTATTGGAGTGTTACTCGAGAGAGTCAGAATTTTAACGTCTGCCCCTTGATTTGACTCGACGATTAGGTGGTTCCTTGAACTTATTATAAAAGATGGGGTATTCCTTTGTTCCTATCAGTATCCGTTTGCTTGAGTTTTTGTTTTGCGTTCTTTTCTCTCTTTTCCTTCCCTTTTTGTGTCCTATCGCCTTTTGAAGAAGAAATGGCTGACAGAGGTAAAGCTCCAGTGGAGGAAGAGAGCAATGAGATGGACCCCAGAAGTCGGAGGGAACAGATTCGCATGATAATGGAAATGGAAGCCGATTTCGTTAATGCTAGCTCTTCTAGGAGGGAATGTAATCCTGACAAGGTAATTCGCCTGTTTGGTAATCTCATTGAGAGTGATGAGAGAAGAAGGGAGCAGAGGATGAGTGAAGACGGTGGTCCACCCTATGACTGTTGTATGTATGAAACTAGATCGTTTCTTCGCCGCCATAGTGAGGAGATTTTGCTGATGCTCAAGGAGGATCTCGCCTTTCCTGATGATAAAATAAATGTAAAGGTTGAAGTAAAAGAGGAGTTTAACGATGTAGGCCCGTCTTCTTCCACTTTTGTTCATGTTCCTCCGATCGATGAACCAGTTGTGATAGAGGAAGATTTCATTATGGAGGTTGTTTTCTTGGAGGAGGATGCTGCCGTTATCACTGCTGGTGTTCCAATCATTGATGTGGAACTGATCGAAGGCCTTGACGAGGATCGGGGTACCGTGGCTGGACGACTTCGGAATAGGCTTAGAAGTAGGAGAGGTTGAAATTAGTTTTCTATATCAGTGTCTTCGTAGTATCTTATTTTGCTAGTTATTTTGCTCTTTGCTATCTTATTCTGGGAAATTTACTTCATGTTTCGAATGAGTTTCCCGAATGAATACCTTTGTTAGTTTGCTTATTTACCTGTGTTAATAGGTTGTTTATCGCGAAGTTTTCCTGCATTATTTTATTGCTTCGTTATCTTGCTGACATCGAATGGGTCGTTGAGTGCGTATGGGTGTGTTATGCTATGAATCCCTAGATATTATTTCCAAAAGGCTTCAGCGAGTGTGTATGCTCCTCGGAGTGTGATATTTTATTTTTCCTTATTCGTGATTTAATGTTAGGGTTGCTAGCGTGCGACATCGATTGTTCTTCGGTGAATCTGTTTATTCCTTCGCTTCCTTCGTTCGAAGTTCCTCGGACCTTCTTCGGAGAGATTCGGACGAAGTAATATCTATCAGTTGTATCCCGATCCCGTGCGTTGATTCGCTAATTAGTTATATTTGGGTGGTTCTACCAGTTGTAGCAAAATGTTAGGCTCATGGATATGTTCCCTCGATCTTGTTGTGTAGGATTTTTGCGTGGCCCTAGATATATATTTTCGGAGCTGCTATTGGCTAATTCCTATAGTTAGATTGTTTTATTGTGTGAGTTTCTCGTGTCATTTTCGTTTCCTTTATGTTTCTTCGGAGCCTCTCTGGACCATGTTTTTGTCTTTTGGTCAAAAAACATTTTTCCTATTGGTTTCTTAAAAAATATTTTTGGATAGCATAGAATTTAAAAAACCCTAAAAAAGGTTTGCGTATATTTTTTCAGTCATTTTCTTATATCTAGCCGCCGCTTTGAAAAGTATTAAGTTTGAAAACTAACTCTCGTCTCAATGCTAATTTTGCCTTGCCAAAGTTTGAAAACTCTTAATGGATGACTTTATCGCCTGATGTTGTGCTCAGAAAATCCTTAAACATACTAAAGCCTTTAAGGTTCTTTAGATGTTTTAAGGTACAGGAGCTTCCTTTCGAAAAACAAGCTTTGGAAAATCTTTGGAAAAGACAAGAAAATATGCTAAAAATTTGAAAACCCGAAAAATCACAGGCAAACCCTAAGTTGTTTTAATCATCCCTGTTTCTAGCGCCAAACTGTACGAGTAGAAAATCTGCATAGGCTCATAAGGTACCCTATCCATCAGATCTACTCATACATACAGTAATATCAAATGAGATTCAATGGTGCGAGGACCATAAGAACGATACCGAAGACTACAGAACAGTAATCAAAGGCTAATTGTATTAAAGCAAAGGCTAGATGTATAAAGATTTGTATGTATTTCAATGTTGTGAATGCATGAATATAACCCTAAGGAACCAGAGGAGATACAGACCTAATCTCTCTCTTGCCGCTTAGGCTCAACCCAAAAAGAATCCAACCCGTACAATGTTTTCCCAGCTCGCCTTATATAGGCCGAGCTTGGGTGGTTTACATCTAATACAGACAAAAGACTCAATCGTGGTGGTGTCAGTCCTTGTCGAGTAAGGCGGTTTATTCGCTGGCGCTCCGAGGTTGATTCTAAGGCTTCGGTCCTTTGTGTTGTCCGAATCCTTTCCTTCCGAATCTTTGCTTCGTTCGAGTGCGGCCTCTCTTCTTCTTTGGTTTAGTCCGAGATTTCGCTGTCAATCCTCTCGGTGTGGTTAGGCTTCTCGGATGTGAGACACGTGTGCCGAGGGGATTTACCCTCTACAACTACAATTGACCCGCGCTCAATGATTAACCGCGGGATTAAATCCCTCAAAACAGTCGCGCAACCCAGCAACAACCTCATTTTCTCTTCTTCCTCCTCTTTCTCTTTTCCCCTTCTCTAAAATCCGATTTTACTCAACTCAAATCTCACAATCCATGAGATTTTTTTCTAATTCCTTCTAGGGGTTTGAAGAATCGAAGGAGAGCAATCTATTGGTGTTGATTTTGTGGAATTTCATCCACAAAATCGTTTGAGGTGAGTTCTACAAATTTTAGGTCTTTTTGTTGTTGATTTCAAGTTTAAATTGTTTTGATCAAATTCATGATTGTGTATTGTTGTATGATTGATATGTAGTGAAATTGTTGCTGTGATTGATCAATTTAAGACAAATTTTTGTGTATTGAAATTGACACGATGTTAATTGAGTAAAATTCATGTTTTTGTTGATGTTTAATTGAGTAAAATTCATGTTTATGTTGATGTTAATTGAGTATAATCCATGTTTTTGTGTAGTGAAATAGACATATTTCAATGTTAGTTTTTAGTGATGAATTATTTGTGTTAATTGAAATTGTTGTGTCCTTTTGATTGAAATTGTTGTGTTGATTTGTTTGTTTTAGATACATGGACTTAGAATCGTTAGTGAAGGTGTCCGGGTATGCTTTTGAGGCCAACCATGCATGCAAGGATAGTCCTTTCACCAAGCGTGAATACAGTGTTAGGAGTAGTTTACATTTGATCCAAACCCTTTACCTAATTGTAGTGAAAGAAAATCCAAGAGCACAAGAATTGTGTGATAAGTGCGGGTTTTCTAGTGTGTTTGAATTTGATTTTTCCAATGCCGATAGAGGCTTAGTGGAAGCCATTGCTGAGAGATGGTGGGAGACCACGCATAGTTTCCACTTTAAGGATTTTGAGGTTGACTTACTACCGACAGATTGGTACATGTTGACGGGTATTCCTACTGGCCTCCCGGGAAAAACTATGGTAGAAGTTCCCCGTACTATAGGTCGTATAAGCTACCCTGCCATGGATGACTTATATTTCCAGGGAGTGAAAGCGAGGAATGAAATTGCAGGACGCTCGTGAAGCAGACCCTAATGAAAAATCAAAGAGAGTGGCCAAATGGGATTCTAAGGGTAATTCTGTAACCATATCATCCTTGAGGAGATACATTGTTAGCAGAAAAGATCTCGACAATAATGAATGTGCAGAGGAGTTGACTAGAATGTTCTTTCTTTGGTGCTTTGGTCAATTTCTTGTTCCAAATAAAAACAATAAAGCAGATAAAATATGGTGTCTATTGTTGGCTGATTTAGACAAAGTTGGCGATTATGATTGGGGTATGGCCTCCTTGGGCCACACATATAAATATCTCGACTCATGGTCTTCGAAAGAAGCTAAAGACATGTCTGGCATGATGATGGTAATCGAATATTGGTATTATTACTATTTTCACAACTACCATCCCGTTCTTTGTCCGTCGCAATTGTTGGGTGTTGGCCTAGACGCTTTTCCTAAGATTGCACTCTTCAAGAAGGAAAACCTCGAGAAGAGCCAAACTGGCGTGGCTAAACACAAATGGAAGATAGCAAGAGAGCAGATAGACCAGAGAGCCACAACCACGATTATTTGGCAACCATGGAGTGAAAGTGTGTATTGTGCAGGAGAGCATTGAGAACATGCGTACGAGCTTTCCAAGAGGAGAGTTGTGTTTGGGGATCTTTATGAAACTGAAAGAGCAAGTTGTAACTTGGGTGAGAGATTTCGGAGGCATTTTATGAAACGTTGAAGATTTTATGAACTTGGGGAGATTGGTGCAAGATAGACTTGGGGAAGATGTTAGGGAGGATGAAGTTTATGCAAGGTCCTTGAAGGTATGGAAACAAGGTAAAGGAAAGGAATTCGAGTACGAAGCACATTACCATGAGCTAAAGGATTTTCTCAAAACCTTCGAAGTATTATGAACACATTACCAGTGCACTTATTAGTTATTCAAGTAATTAGATGTCAATGTAATTCCTTTAAGGAATACTCATTCGTAATTTTCCTCCTAAAAAGTGTAACGAACACATTACTCGATGAGCGGATTTTAATTTCAATGTAATCCTTTAAATTATTAAGTTAATGAATTTTTTTTTTTTTAATATGTGGTGCATCTTATCTTTATTTATGATGATTTGGTATGAGAAAAACTCATTTTTGTATAAACATTGTCTGTGGATTGGTGGTGTAACGGGAGTGTGAGGAAATAATGAGTAGGATAAACAACTATTGATTTTGGTGTAAACCGAGTGTAAATAAAAAAAGGTCAAATAGACTGGCGCTATATAATGTAGCGTGAAAGATAAGCGCTCAATAATACAGCGCCCAAGTGGGCGCCTAAGTAGTATCTCACTTGGGCGTTGTATCATTGAACGCCGGTCCACTTTTGGGCGCTACATCATTGAGCGCCTAAGTAGTATTTCAACTTCCACTTCTACGAGAATCTGGAAGTTGAATTTGGGGTTTAGGCCACGCTTTTCGTTTTATTTACTTATTCTTGTTTCCAATGGACGCCTCCGGTTCTCTCGTCTCGGTCTTCCCTTTTATCTTTGCCGATGACTTGATCTCAAGTTTTGCCTCCATTGTTTGATTAAAGTTTGTTGTCCCAAATTTAATCTTGATTTAGGAATTTTAGCAGCAATTTCGCTTGATCAGTTCATAATATTCTTGCTATGGTTTACAGGGCTAAATCCGCGTCGTAAAAGTTGTAGACTTCGTTGGTTAAACTATCTTCTACCCAATATGGAACGAGGACCGTTCACTCTGGATGAAGTTGATCTCATATGCAACGGACTAAATTAAAATCTCTAATCTTTACTGATCAAAAGAATTAAAAGCTTTATCCCCTGAAACTCTGATTGTGCTGTTAAGAACTACTCATTCGAGTAAAAACGACATGCTTCGCCAGATCAAGAATTGTCGAAAAACGTAGTACCGGTAAAACCTAAGCCCATAAACATTTATGACCAGAATACATCCATGATGCATATTATTTAAATCTTACCCTAACGAGTCGTCAAAAGAGGATTAAATTCTAAGAATTCAAGCTGAAACTCGGATAATGATGCCCATAGTAGAAGGAAATGATAAGATGAAATGACACGGTTCACAAGAGAAAAGGCACTAGTACTACTAGTACTGCTGGTAAACATACAAATTAGAGTAGCATCTACCATCTGTCTAGTTCTGCGTAAAAGGAATATCAGCATTTTGTTAATTATACAATATCGCCATAATGATACACCCCATCGTTATGTGCTTTAAGATTCAGGTCAGATAAACCTACTGAAAAAGAGAACAACTCGAGTTTCCACCATTCCTATGTGGGATTTAAAACTGCTATGTAAATCATCTTCGACGTCCTGAGTGCTGCCTGCTGTGAGCGTTTCTGTCATTTCTTATGAGATCAGCATACATGGGCAAGCAGACAATCTCTCCAATTTCTTCTAACAAGTCCACCACTCTAATGTTATCCTTTATGTTCTGCATAACCTGCTCGTAATCAAGTAACCTTATTAATAACATTATTGGGAAGAAGTTCAGTCAATGTAAGTGAACGAAGGGGACCACCAACCTTACTGTAAGTATTGATATCATTCGGGGTGGACTTATCTACCCTGACACGCATACAATTCCAGACTTGTTCCTCGGAATCCCAAGCACACTCTATTATCTTTCCTGATAATTCTGATGGATCTTCTCCATCTGCAGAGTTTTGTTCGAAGGATGTAAGATATGTATATTCGTTCCAAGTAATTTCAACTAGGAGATGCAGGGATGTTAGAAATCAAGAAGGAACATGCACTAAAATGTCACTGTAAAGCCAGCTTCAGAAGGTAAATTGACCATGAGAGTCCAGTGAAAGATCATGTTTAAACAAACACTACATCTGTGGTATTACATACTTGTGAATAGCGCGATCCAACAGGAGTTGCAACTTAAAAGACTGGCTACTTACATACTGTGTATCATGGCACACATGTGTAAGTGGTTGCCCATGTAACTCTATAGTCCCGGCAGAGTTCATAAAATTGTCAATCCATGTTAAGCGGTTGAAAAGAATAAGGGTCGCTACGATCCTTATATCCATCTAAAGGTTTAAATAAATAGGGGATACACAAAATGAGTGAAAGCTTATGCGCAGGATGGACATATATAGTTGATGAAAATTTTCCTCATCTTGTCAGATTTTCTAGGTCAAAGATAAGTAGATCTTTAATATACTACGAATAACATCTTGAATACTTAAGCAGGATGAGCTCGCTAAAGAAGAAATAGATAAAGGACAATAACGTGTGAAAGAGGCATGTAGAAACAGAAACTATATGCTTACTCTTCAGGTCAACACGATTCCCATCCATAAGCTTCTTCCTCCCTAAGTCATACAGATAAAGTAATTGACGATTTTCATCAACAACCTACAAGATCAAGCACCCTTTACATTAACCTAGGAGAAGGCACATATATCAATGCTCGAAAAGAACCTCTCTAAACAGCATGAAGACATCAATTAAGTTAATAGCAAGACCTCAAAGAGGAAGTCGACGGAATTCATCCCAGGGTATTTCCACTCCAAAAGTCCTACATTTGTGCGAGGAACGTAAGGATCATCCCAACCCTAGAAAAACAAAAAGAGAAAGATTATATATCAGTGACCAAGGTTAGGTAACTGTGTTTACCCGAATACAAAGAACATAAAAGTATTGTTTGCAAAGAGAGGTGTATACCGACCCCTAAACATACTCATTTAGTACCTGGAATACAAGACCAAGAGCCTCATGTGAAAGCTGAGGAATGAGTCCAATAAGTTTGGTCACCGTTGATAGCAACCAAAAGCCCTTTCTTCTCACCTGATCAAACTCAAGCACGTCAATTATCCAACTTGAAGAGAAGAATATTAGAATCTACAATTGCATACTTATTCTACATACTCTAAATGGCTCCAGGTCATATCTGTAATGAGGATTCCTGCTATTATACATATGTTGGCGTTCGAGATTACGAGGTTCAATTACTTCTTTCTCTAGCATCCTCCACCTTTCGCAGAAAGGCAACTGTAACAAATTTCATTACCAACCTTATTAATGTCACATTACGGGAAAACCAAGTAGTGGTTAACTACAGAAAAAACTTAAATCCTCAACCAAAACACAGCTCGTCTATGTTTTAATTTTTATAAACCTGCAGAAACTGATATACATACTCCCCACATGCTTTCTTGAGCCCAAATACTTGAAGGTCAAAGACAAAATCAAAAACAACTAAGGTTTTCCCAAAGAAGTTGGGGGTAGGCTAGAAATGAAACTCAAATCATCAGCCATCCTTTCAAGACGTGAAGGTCAAAGAAGAAAGAGAAACCAAATAATTTGTATGACATTCCACAAACAATTTCATCTAACCTCAATGATAGATTCTGAATTAATTGCCATAAGATCGTAGATCAGATATCTCCTTTCTTGCTGTTGTGTATCTGGCACGCTGTCAATTACCATCTCACCATCAAGTAGTGTGAAATCGTGAGTATCTTTCACGAGACCCTTAGGGAGTGAAAATCAACGGTTAGAATATGGAACAAATTAAGGATAAAGCTCAACAAAGAAGAATCTTTTTCTTGTCGACAGGAAAAACTAAAGTTGAAAAATGTATAAATGAATATCACCTCACTGGTTTGTTTCATGGGAAACCGCATCTGAACCCTTCGGAAGATAAAATTTGTATCTATCAAAAAGCATCCATCAGGAGTTATAAGCATCATATATCGCATACCATCAGCTTTCCATGTAGCATAGTAATTCCGTTGCCTCAGGTAAGTTTTCCCTGCATCGTGCATGATGGGTTAAATAGACAAGAACCACATTACCAACATATATCTCACATAATCTAAGCAGTGAACACATGTTACATGGCAAGAAAATAATCAAACTACACCAGTTGCTTGTTCGCTTCGGATTCTTGCTATACATTACTCTCCATTTTACCTTATGCATAAGACAAACCCAATAACTGGTAGTTTTTGCCTTCCCAGAACATATAAAGATACTGTTTTACTAGTGATGTTTTCTATTTTACCGTACTCTTTTAGCATAACTTTTCCATGCGAGTTCCACTTGCTTTTTGTGGAATTTACAGAGGAGCCTTTAAAATTACTTAGAATACCCTCCTATTCCTGAATATGATACGGTAAAAGATTGCATAGGCATACTGTAAAAGAGCAACTGATGAAATTACCAATGTGCCTCTAAACATTGTGCCAACAACATAACGCTGGTCACAAAGAGCTCTGGCAATTCCTTAGTTCACGTGCATCTTTCCAAGAAATTTTAGGGCTGGTTTAAAAAAGTAGAAAGCTCGGTTTGTCCTTGATAGTTTGTGTTTCAAACCTAGACTATTGGTTAATGCGCTGAGATGGTTATTTCCAGGTGTTTCCTTGTGCAAAATGAAACCAGGAAGAGGAAAGCAAGCAACCTGTGCTTGCATATAAACATTATGTGACCACCTTCAAGATGAGCCTAACATGCTAAACCAATATAGAAATAGAAATAAACTAAACAGCTTAATGTAGCGAAGCATTTTGATCCGCATCAGGGATGAAAGGAAAATTAAACCTGTTGAGTGAAACTGGGAGTGATCCAGGAAACTGAGCAACTTCTTCTGCCTGTGGAGCAAGGACATAAATTATGTTTTGATTTAAGTCTGAATGAGGTATACATCAAGTTTGCTAAGCACCTAATCCCATAAACCTAGACAGACAAAACAATCTGAGCAATTACCAACTGAAAAGGTCACCAAGAGGTGTGTACTGACCTATCTCCTAAATGGTTTACTGAATAAATCATCCATGTCTAAATGTTCTACATGCACCTATATTTAACGTGTCAAAATAGATGAAAAATCCAAGACACATACCCCTGCTCTCAACTTTAGACTATCATAGCATAATCGCCTCAATGCCTCTTGCTGTTCCGGCGGTATCGCATCTCCCAGAACATCATCATTGGACAGCACTTCAGCTGACACTTGGACGTCCTGCATACAACCAAACAGTGAAGACGTCGTAGAATTCCAAATTAACATGTAAGATCTTCCAAAGTATGAAAGGGGAACACTGAAATTGAAGCATACCCATACTGTTGAAACTGTTTTATGCCCGCCATTACTACTTGACTGGAACATTGAAACCATCATTCTAAGACCATAAGTTGTTCTCTTTAAAGAATTCACCATTGAAACCATTTGAGAAGTCAATCTTTGCATAAGTTGCTGATTGTTTTGGAGTTCAACATTGAAACTGCTTTGCCGGAACATTAGGTAATCGGTTTCAGCCACTAAGTACTGAAATCTGGCGTTCTTCTTCATCAATACTGCTGAATTAGTGAAATCGAAGGATTGAATAGCATCTGAAGTTATTCGGTATTCCTGAAAAAACAACAGAAAAAGAAAGAAATTATTGATAACTGACTCATCTCAAACAACTATCAGCATATACAACAAGAAGGTCCCTAGTTTCAGTTCTCGTTGACAATCTTCAGGGCATTACTCTGAGTGTGTAACGGACGGACTGTATACACCTCCAAGTGAAAACTAGAACATGCAAATTAAAACCCTAAAAACAAAATTTGGGAAAATTTTCCCCAATTTCAAAAATCCACTTCAGTTAATCTTTTTTTCTTTTCTATTTTATCCATCTTAATCACTTCAGAGAATCGAATACCAAAAAACTTGAAACTCAAGATCAAGATTTAGCAAAATCAACACAATAAAAGGGAGAAAAGGAAAAAGAGTTTGTACTGTTTCTTTGAACAATCTAACGGACACCAATTGATCATCTTAATTTGTGTTGCATGTCAGATCTAGTGTCAAAATCGGTTAGCAAAATAACTGAAATTTTTTTCATACCATAGCTAATTTCTCTTCTTCTTTTTGTTTCAGCTCAATACTGGTATTGGCTATAATTTGTATAAGATTCCTGAGACTTCCTTTTATTTCTCTTATCTGTGATCGTTTTGAGCGAATTAAAACCTGAAGATCGGAGATTCTACGATCCAGCTTGTTTATGAGTTCTTCAACAGTACTTTCACCGAACCTATCTATTAGATCTAGAAACCAAATATCCTGCAGCTGTTCAATTAACTTTGGTGACAAATCAACTATACTGCCATCTTCTTGTCTCACATACACAGCCTCCTGAATTATAAGAAAATCAAAATCTTAAAATGAATTCCAATAAAAAAAAATCAGAATCTAAACATAGAAATTGGAATTTCTTTACACAAAGATCTTAAGCTAGTTTCCGGCAAAAATACCAAAACCGAGTTGTTAGAAAACAAAGTAACATTTGATGAGTTCCTCTATTTCTAAACATCAAAACGAAGATGAAAATTTAAATAAAATTTTTAAACTAATGATAAAGATGAGAATTAAGAAGAAATAGAGGAAGAAGATCTATATTCAAGTATCTAACCATGTTTCTTTTCGAGCTTTCAGTGAGCTTTTTTGAAATTTGAATTTTGAGATTTGAAATTCGAATGTGAAAGGTGAGAAGCAATGGCGGGATTTTGGGGAGTATTTATAACCAAACCATAGGATTTAACCGTGCCGCTCCTTTTTTTCAACTTTTGTTTTTGGCTAGAATTATGCACGTGCTACGCACCGTTTGTTTTTTTTTTTTTTTTTTTTTTTTTTTTTTTTTACCGTTTGTGTAGTAATAATTCTCCTTTTATTTTTCCAGACCCATGGCTATCGTCTAATTGCTACATATGGAATTTAGACACGAAGTGTTACTTTGCCCCAGCTTCCATTTATATTCAATGTTATGTATACTGGCACCAAAAGGTGCATAATTTTCCAGCCACAACAAAGAGATAGCTAAACCACTATCATATACTCTTGTACCTGCCACTATCGTTGCTAAGCTCTTTATATACGTACCTCCCATGATTGTTGTTGATCCACCATAAACCTACGCCGGACTTGATCAAGGACTGCATCTCTAGATGATTCACTTGAACTCTGGCCATCATTAAATACATGATCATATTGGCAGAGGACTAATGCAACAGCTTTAGGAGTACACCTCCATCCAAAATGATGGGAGCCTCCATATGTTCCTTTGACAACATTGTTATAGTAAACCAAAATAGTAGGAACGTTACGATATGGGTAGTACGGAATGCATTCTGTAGATATTATTTTAACAATTTCATTGCTGGATGTCTTGTCGCTGGTTTATCCAGGCATCGTAAAAGTACCCCACACTCCGCGACTTGTTCTTTGTACAATAAGACCACAATCCAAATGTCTGATGGAACCTAGGAGATCTCACGAACAAAATCTGCACCTGATATCGACATTACATATCCCGATATCCGAACTTTGCTATCTTCGCAGCTTCTCGCATCTCTGCTAGTCTTTGTGAAAAAGAAGCGGCACCGAAACAGTCATCATCAAGTTCAAGATAATCTTCGAGATCCTCAAGGTCTTTTTCAGTTTTATCATCTAGCCAAGCTTTGTCCTTTGGTTTTGAACTCTCATCTTCTGCTGGAGTGAAAGCAGGGGGTTTGAATTGAGCAGGCTTTGGAGGTAAATTCCCTAACTTTGTTTGTATATCGTCCCACTGTGCCTTTCTTGCTCAAATTTCTCTTCCTGAATTGGTTTATCAAAGCTTCCAATCTGCCTTGATTTTGTTAACACATGATTTGGAGAGATCGAGAGAATTCGCTTTTAGCAAAAAGGAAATTCTAATTTACTGTAAAAAGACAGAAACAGGCCCCTAGGAGCGAGTGAAAAGACCAAATAGGGTCTGGGTTTAAAGTAGATAATGTTTTCTTTAAACAGCGTTAGTTCAAAACACACATGACAAATATCGATTGGACGGAAACTTAGTTAGCAGAAGTAGGTAATCATCATAGTGGGTGAGATTTAAAAAAGTGTAAACGTAGTGTAATTTAATATGAACCAATAGACAATTACCAAGTGTCCCTTCCAGAATTCAACTCTAAGAGAACCTCTCTCTCGACCAATTGGAAGTTGTGGTACTGTCACTAAAATTATCTTTATCATGGGTTAATTAGTCACGCCAGTGAAATCATTAATAATCGACAAATAAAACAGTAAATTTGTGTTATAGGATTGGGCTATGGGTGTATAATTTTCGTGGTTTTTTCGTTTCGCAATCTATTTTTGTAGGCGTAGATAAAACCTATAATTTTGGCGATACATAAAACGCTAGGACAAATGCAATAAACACACTTAAAACTTCCATTGCAGCACATCTGTTTATTCCAAATGGTTTATACAATGACAAACTCTACTAGCAAAATTAAATTACATATTTGAGAGTGTTAAATTTTCAAAAACCAAATATTTTTTTTAAGAGAAAGGATCCCCTCACACTCTTATTATCACATTATCTCACACTTTTGGCACCGTTTTTTCTCTAAGATTTACATGCCAACGAATTTGGAGCTAATATTTTGAGGATATATTCCTCAATATGTTAGAAATCATCAATAACAACCAAACATACTTTTAAGTAGAATCTACTAGTTAGGTCGGTTCCTATGGACCCAACAAAAGAAGGGATTTGGTAGTCTATGTGGATGGAATGTATAATCTGGCAATACATAGAACGCTGGGACAAATGCAATAAACACGCTTAAAAATTCCATTGCAACACTTATGTTTATTCCAAATGGTTTATACAATGACAAAACTCTTCTAGCAGAATTAAATTACATATTTGAGAGTGTTAGAATTTTCAAAAAACCAAGCATTTTTTAAAAATGTTAGAAATCATTAATAACAACCAAACATATTTTTAAGTAGAATCTACTGGTTAGGCCGGTTCCTATGGAACCCAACAAAAGAAGGGATTTGCTAGTCTACGTGGACTAGCAAATCGATTTTCCCTCTATGGAAAAACTAGCAAATTTGATATAACTAGCTTATTTTAAGGTATTTTGTTGGTCCAAATAATAAAGAAAGATTAAAAAAAACTAGTTAAATATGTATGGTTGGTTCTTTATAGATTTATATATTATTTGTGGGACCCGATTTTAATGTAAAAATATTTTTTAAACTAAAAAGTAGGATAGATAGAAGATTATCGCAGGAAATTCCACGGGGAACGATGGAAAAACCCATCGACCGATGGAAATACCATCTGGAATGATGAAAAAATCGTCTGTCGGTGGAAATTTCATCGACGATACTAATTTCGTCTCACGTTGCAAAGCCATTTTCGCCTTTTGCAACTCCCATAGTCCACCAAAATAGCCATTATCTCCATACTCAATAAGAACCGACCTTAGTCCAACAATATTCTACTACTCCCTCCGTTCTAGTTTACTTGTGTTTTGTTCCACAATACTTGATGGAGTTCATAATTTTTTCACTTTATTCCCAATTTATCCTTATATTAAACTCATAAATGCATAGGAAATAGCATAAGGTCTCACCTTTCTAAAGGAAATATTTAACATCCCGCTAAATAACCCAATTCCTAAACATTTTAAACATTTTACACTTTTATCCATAAACTAAAAACTAGGAGATATTAATGTTTTAATAAGTTTTATCAAAGTTAAATCAGGAAACTTTTTGTTCTCTTTCATTTTTCTTAAACAACATGTAAAACCCAACTCCATTAAGTAAAATGGAACGAAGGGAGTATTAGTTTTACTGGAGGTCCTTTATCAGGACCCGTTTTGAAAAAGCGGGGATACCGAGATACACCACCAACTTTTTGTTTTCGTGAACCTAGTTGATTATAGTTGTTTGAACGATCTCACAAATCAATATTCAAACAACAACGTGAGTATAGTTCAGAGAACCGAACCCTAACAAGAACTACGTTCTTGTAGATCTCAATAGAGATGGATTCACTCAAAGGTTATGAATCAACAAACTTGCAATTACTTTTATTATATAGATCAGAGACAATATAATGCGGAAGGGAAAAGTAATGCAAGACACCAGAATTTTGTTAACGAGGAAACTGCAAACCTGGCAGAAAACCCCCGGGACCTCGTCCAAATGTGAACACCCTTTGTATGAACGGTATACAGACGCTAGCCTACTCTCAGACTTCGGACTGGAATGTATCGAGACTGAATTAACCCTACAAGAAATTCACCTACCAATGTGTTCCTACGTCTCTTGGCTCCCGCAGAAACCTACGTACTTGATTCCCCTAGCTGACGTCCTTTACATGCCTAGGACTTGCTCGACTTCCCTTCGGGAAGACTAGCGCTACCCTGCCTCTAACAGGACGCCTAAAAGTATCCAAGTAATTAAACGAGAATACGATTGTGATTTCCTTTAGACTTAAAATCAAGGTTAATGGAAATCGATATGTTGAATATGGCTTATTGATCTAGCCTAAACAACTTTACCTCCGAACGCGAGAGGAACTTAGAATGAAACCTAGTTCGTGAATTTGCGTTTGGGAACTTCTAGGGTTTACGATTCAAGATCTACCTTACGAAGTTTCTATCAAATCTTGGTCGTGATAAGATTGAAAGAATTCAATCGACCCAAGTTACATGATGGAATTTTACTTCCGACCTGTGCTTCACTATCCTCAAGTGAAGTCTTTCAATAGTCGTAGTCCTAAAAGGACTTCGAGATGACGACCAACCTTTATGCAAGGATACATAGATGTGTAGAGGATTGAGATTGTATCTTGCAGAAGGTCGTCTATTTATAGTGATCACCAAGGGAGGCTTTGCTTAAAGTTTAAGCAACCTTGAGTAGGGTTCAAGCAAGTTCCGGAACTAGGAAAGTCCATACACTACACCATATTTGGCCGTATGCAACGGCGGGTTTCAGTTGCGTAGTAAGGTCGCAACACCAGCCAGCTGTTGCTAAACGTGGTGTTTCTAAATTCAGCAACGGTAATGTTGTCGTTGCTTAATTTGATTAGCAACTGTTTGGCAACGGCTGACGTTGCTAGATTTTTTGCTCGCAACAGTTGTGAAACTGTTGCTAAATTTTTACCAGAAGTCAAAAAAAATAACCAGGTCAAGGAAGACTTGACCTTGATTTGACCAATTCAGTCCAAGTCAAGCTTAGGTCAAGTCTTCCTTGATCTGGTCAAGATCTATTCCCACCGATTTCATATTACCCTGCAATTACAGATTTACAATCCCCTTCTCAAGTATTCTCAATCAAACATAATTCTTTTACATAGACATATGTTCAATAATACATGTTTAAACATCAACGCCAATGCTTGGACAGAAAATGAACCCCTCAAGACATGTTATACAGAGCGACTTTAAACACAAGTTATTTCTAACGTGGTTTGTTGTCATAATAAGGTAACACAATTTTACAAACTAGATGAAATAACACATATACAAAACTTAGTTCATTGGTGAGTTAACCTCCTTCAGTATTCACCTGCTGCCATGTGATCTTCTTTGGTATCCCTCCTATATTGAGCTTATGGCACTAGCATTAAGGTAAGCAGAACTTTGAAGGAACTCTGTAAAGCAAGGAAAATGATCTCAGATAGTTGTATCATATATATTCTAACAAGGCTAGGCAATATCCAATTGTGGCACATATAGAACAAAATTCTTAAAAATGAAGGAATCATTGCTACGCTAAAGAGACCAAGCAGTAAACACCTATAACATGAGAATGCCTTCTAAAAGTTGATAAGAAAGCTTTATCATACCTCCTTAGATAAATAAAGTTTATTAGAGTTCAGTGAAGCAACAATGGGTAAATGAAGAGGCTCCTCCACAGTTGCTAGTGCTGACTGAATATCAAGAAAGCCAACTTCCACCATCCTTCTAAATGCTCTACCTTGGAATGTTTTCCCTCTGTATGATAGTGAAAAGTTAGGTGTTTTTCTAATCAAGAACTCATGCATGATAGTACCAAGTTGAAATGCATTACAATATTGAGAATCTGATCTACTAGAAGGTAAACACTAAACATTATTCAGAAAACAGTATCATAACCTGTATGATATTGGTAACATGTTCCAAAATCAAGAATCTAGACAGTCCATAGTTTAGTTACGCCTAGTTAGTCATCTGTCAACATGCTCAAGAAAGACCAAGAAAGGTGCCAAAGGAATGTGGTTTGCAGAATGAATTTGGGTAGTTCAGCAAACTTAGCATTATAATCCCATCTTATGTCTTCTTTCAAGAAAATAGCGCTACTTAAGAGAGAATTTTTGACTAAAAAAGTGTCGCAAAAATGATGTAAGCAGGAGCTTACAGTTGAATTGATGGCATCAATATGTAGAACTGTAATATCTAATCATATAAGAAATCAGTAAAACTGAACTAAGATCTTTAAGACTTACAGAGCCATTTTCCACCCCACCACAATAAATTGTGTTCTTTCCCATTGACAAGAATAAAGGTCTTGCTGACAAAAAAACATTCTCTGAACCACCAACCGGAAGGATATTGAACCACATGCTAGTAAGGCTATCTCATAATCCCTCCAACTTGTATGTGAGACAATTATGGATAAAGTTCAAGATGCTACATCATGGGTTTTTTCTCTAATATTATAAGCTTAGAAAAATAATACAAATGAAGCTAGCAATGAAAAAAAATCTGTAATTAAGAAAATGGATTGTGGCAAATGGCACATGGATATACTCACACATAACTGTACTCCTTCTTTCTCTCAAAATGTTCAAGAGATTCCAGAAGATGAAATCATACAAGAATAAAATGTAAAATTCTAGCTCAAGAATAATAAAAAGATGCAGGCTTGTTCAATCGAAGAGGGACTACATCAAGGATTAAGATAAAAAGAAATAAATACCATGAAAGTAAGGCTCCTAGCTTCTGCACAAAGCACATCCCCAAATACTGGAGCATCCAACATAACAGGGACATTCCTGTAATCAGTACGAAAAAATTCCTAGTAGCATTCAACAACAACATATGGGGAAACATCAATCTCTAACAAAGGACATTGTTTTCAGTTAATCACACACCTTTCTTTTCTTGAAGGACGCAATTAGATATGGTTGCAGAAAGCCTTCTTGATATTTGAGGATCAATTGTGGATGAATCTATAGCCTTACCCTTATCAACAGTACATGACATATCTAAATTACCCTTCAATAACAACA
>JAJJMA010000771.1:6097-29761 GCA_023529015.1 Papaver nudicaule
AAGTGTTTTGTTAGCTCAAAAACACTTCAAAATAGAGATCCAACAGGCCAGAGATAATCTTTATCTTATTGACACATTGAGAACCGTTAGATGGACCACATAATATATTTTCGTGATAATCCAAGTCCAACAAAGAGATAAAGGAGTTCAGAGTTTAACCCGAGTGAAAATCCTAAAGAATATTCACCTGGGACGGTTCGCAAACCGTCCATCTGAATCACATCCAAAAGTATAGATTTTGGGTTCACGTTAGGTACGCGTACAAAATGACACTTTGGAACTCAGGAGAATTTCCGAGTTTCTGTTCATGTACGGTTCGGGAACCGTCCGACATTCAGATTAGGGTTTAACTGGATCCGCTGGAAGTTCTGGGCTTAACCAGTACTTAGACGTGTTAGACGTCCTCAGCTGTAATCCACTGGACTCCATATCCAACAAGTGATTTGCAAGCAAACCATTGAAATGGACAAATGGTATCGAATCTATCTCATGCATTCTTGTAAACTTAGTATTTGCGGGAACAAATACCAACATAACACATGGTCATGTAGACAAGAACACGATCTTAATCGCTATTAATATCACTACTAAAGTAGCCGACTATTTCGAAAGATAGAGAAAGTAGAATAAAAGAATTTCCATAAAGTCATAACTCCTACTAACCTTTTGTCGATGAAGAATAATTGATGTCTTCTTTGTCTTCACAGTCTTCGTCTTTAAGGTCTCTACTACTTAGTCTATATCCCAATTCCAAAATATAAACTCTAGTAGGCTAAATCAAGAATTGTGTTTTGACACCTAAAACTGACAACCAGCTTGACATACCAACGCTAGTGGGTTTGACCGGACAATGCCCTAACAGGAAGCATGAGCGACTTTGCCTACCCGTCTACGAGGGGAAAGCAAAGAGAATGAATGACAAGCCATAATAACCCTTGTGAATATCATCAAACGCAGGGGCATCACACCGATCACTGCAAACACTTCGTAACATGATTGAAGGTTACATAGGCCGAGGAGAATTCGACCAATACTTAGATACATCACGAGGACATCTTGTTCAAAATGCAGGAGGAAGCCGTCAGGAGCATGGAGAAGACAGAGCCTAGGCCAACGAGGAAGCAGAACCAATGGAAGCCTCTTAGCATTCGTTAAGGATAAAAATCGTGGTCCTCTATGAACAACATTAAAAGCGGAGAAGAACTAAGGGAAGCTAATGGCAAACCAGTAGCCAAAAGACACATTCAGATACATACAACGACAACTAAGAGTACAATTAACGACATGACGGGAACTGTGAGAAAAATCAGTATGAGGGCCAAAAGGACTAGCCTAAGGGGCAAACAATCTCATTACAGAATCACATAAACGCATAACTCCGCCACCACGAAAGAAGCTCGGCACTCGAAGATATTATGAGCCAATTCGGAATGAAGAAAGGGGGCAACAAGCTGATCAACATCAAAAAAGGCAAGCACGGCCGACGATCATGTTTGCAAAAATCACCACGAGGGACGAACATCGAAGACTTGGCAATAAAGAAACCTGCAGCACTGAGATAAGAAAATCTAAGGATTACCACATCTTCAACAACAACAAAAGCGCAACGAAGGACGTCGTATCCCATAGAAGGAACAAAGTATACTACCTACTCCAGTGAAAGGTTCTACGACCATGGCAAGGATCTTTGCCCCCCGACAACTCCTAGAAAGGATCTCCCGAAGGCAAAAATGGGCAAACCATTACATCAATAATTACACAAGAAGGGGACACCAAGACGCATGGGGTCCAGAAGGAAGATCTACTCATGGAAACACCACGGGCCACGAGGACGACGAAGACAACACCAGAAGAATTGTAATCTTGGGAGAAAAATATGAACATGAATTGTAAGTGACATAACTGTCAACTTCTGGGTTTAAGTCCTTGGGCTTAAGTTATTTTTCCTTTTAATAAAATCTAAACTTTTTATTTTTCGAAAAAAAAAAAAAAAAAAAAGCGAGAAATCACGTCAGACCAATACAAAGTTTGAGCAAAGGCCACGCCAGAAGGAAGAAGAAAATAGAAAGAAACGGAGATAGCGAGTCAACCATTACCACGACCAAGAAAGAAGAATGAACAAAGCTTGCCCTAAGCAAACGAGGCAGCAACACCGTTAAAAGCATAGAATAAGGAACGAAAAAGAACGCGCACCAAGAGGCTTATGAGAAGCAACTGCGATTACAAAAAAGGCAAGCAACCGTTACTTACTATTGCAGGTATCTCCTATAATCGAACATATTTTTCCCCCTCTTAGTAATCTCAGAAGGACTCTCACTATTGCTAATGCTTATAATGAGAAAAAATTATAAAATATGATTTTGTATAAAAAGTTACATTAAGTATGCACATAAACAAATATTTACCTATTCTTGTGGAGGGAAAATCACCTTCGGGACACGTGTCCAGATCAGGGGGACTTAGCCCATCAGAAAGATATCGTGGCCATACTTCGAATAAGAGTCTGCAAAGACAACACGAATGAGAGCTCGGCGAGAGAAGACTTGCACAGATAGTTCGAGGGAAAGGATACGAGGTACCGAAGCCATCTTCGGGAAGAACTTACCGAGGGAACCGCCTTACTCGACAAACTCTGACATCCCCACGATTGAGTAGCTTGTATTATTAGCTGTAATTCACTTCTGACTCGGCCTATATAAGGCGAGCTCAGAATCCATTGTAGAGGTTGGATTTTTGGTGTAACTGTGAGTCGTGAGGGTGAGACTAGGTTAGCTTCTCCTCAAACCTCTAAGCATCATATCCATGTACTTCTGATTAGAATAAAATGCAAGTTATAGTTATGTCATATCACCACTGTTATTTATAATAGTTAGCTTCGATATTGATCTTATTCACTTCGTATTTATGCGTATACCGAATATTGCTACCAAAACCAGGGTTGAACTAATAGATCTAATGGATGTCGGGTATAAAGTGCTTATGCAGATTTTATACTCACACAGTTTGGCGCTAGAAACAGGGAATGATTAAAACAATTTAGGGTTTTCCTGTGATTCATGGTTTTCAAATTCTTTGGGGAAAATTTTTCTAGGGTTTCTAAAGCTTTTCTTTAAATCATATTTTTATCACGAGCTCCACCACCTTGGGTGTCTAAAGATCTTCCAAGCTTTAGCACGCTCAAGGGTTTTGAGCAAATCATTAACGTGATAAGATCGATGTTTCTTCAAGGAATCCAAGCCTTGAAACGCGGAGATCCAATCAAGAGCATAAAAAACTTTTCCAAAAATGCAAAAGAATCTCGGCAAACATCTGAAGGAAAAGTATCTTTCACTTTGGGATCAGCCATTCCAATTTCCAGGAAATACCCTTAAAATCTCGTGTACCATTTACGTTGAGAAAAACAATCTAGGGCTATTTTAGGGTTTCTATACCAAGTCCATATTTGGAAACAACCCTTGCAGCTTTCGTACTCAGAGTCCAGATTCGGAAAATTATGACAGCTTACCAGAATCCCCATATATGGAAGGTAGATCTGGATAAGCCAAAAAACGGTTAGGATTTGTAAAATCAATCCTGAAACCTTGCACGACAGGATCTGTTACACATACTAGGGTACATGTCAGACCTAGTACACTGCACCAGCCGCCTTGGACCTCACGGGTTTTTTGCTTTTTACAGGTCACAGTCAACATGACTTCGAAATCCAATCAAATGCCGAAGCAAAGAGTAGGCTCCTCAAGGCATGGAACGGGTTCTTCGAGGCACAACACCAGATTTTCAACGAGCAAAGGACTCTCACCAGAGGTAGCAGCGAGCACAGTCTAGCATAGGGAGCGTGTAAACGAGGAAGAAGTAAAAAATAGAAGACCTGGACCAGATGGGGAAGGTTTCCCAGTAGGCGGCGAGCTGCCTCAGCAGCAAATTCAAGAGGAAGATGTGGAGAACGAGGACGAAGACGAAGACAAAATCCCGAAGGAAGTGATGCCAGCACATCAATCCACCGAAAAAGACACTACGAGGGCCGCACAATTCAGAAAGCTGATTCAAAAGAACAAGAAAATAAGGAAACTAAAAAAGCAATTAGCCGAGGCAACTAAGAAAGCTGCGGAGAAATCTGCATCGACTTACAAAGGGAGCAGTTAGGGATACTCTCGCCCGCACACCATCTCGCAATCCAAGAGACACTCCGCCTCGAAAAACAACACCAAGTTCAAGGGCGACCCCAATATCATGGGATAGTGATCTCGAGCAGAAGAACTGAACCCAGTATACGCCCAAAGGGAAACAATATACATTTGATATACGAAAATGAGCAGGCGAGGAAGAATGCCGAAACACAAGCACTACAACAAGTCATGTTGGAGCAAATCAAAACGCTTCGGGCAGAGCTCTTCGATAACAGGATTCAATCGACCGATAAAGTAAAGCTGACTCAAGCAATTAATGACGTCAACCGTTCTCCACTGAGTCCCGAACTGCTTGCCAAGGCAATACCAGTAAAATGCACCAAGCCAGTTTTTGCATCAATCTTCGATGGGGCTGAGGACCCGACTCTGCACATTAAAATGTACCTGAGAGTATTTTTGGCATGGGCAGACAGAGACGAGGTGCTTTGCAAATATTTTCCTTCGAGTCTGAAGGGAGAGTCTTTGGCTTGGTACGATAACCTGACAGCTGGCTCGATCTCATCCTTCGAAGAACTATCTAAAGTATTCATACTTCATTTTTTATACAACAACTCATCGAAGCCAGGAGTGGAGAATTGTTCAGCATTAGAGCCAGACTCGAAGAATCCATTAAAATCTTGACAGACATATGGACCGCCCAGTGCGTGGAAGTAGGAAATGGGGCTTCAGAGAAAGACAAGGTGCGAGCGTATCTAAACGCACTCGACAAGAATCATCTATTGTACGACAGGCTTTTCTCCAAGAATGTAGAGACGCTGCAAGACCTTCGGAAACATCAAAAGGAGCGGATCACGCTGGAAGAAATCAGGGAGCAAGCAACTCAAGGGAAGGAAGCCATATCGAAACAGGTGCACTCCATAAACAACTTATCACTTGAAGAGCGAGATCGCACCATGAACCATCAAGCAGGGGATTTTTCAAAACGAGAAAGGCAGAACGATAATGGGAGATATGGAAACGAGGGTAAATTCGGTGATGGGATGTATCATGATGATAGAAAATACAACGAAAGCATAGGAACTGACTCTCGAGGAGAATTCGAAGGTAATGGCACTCATAGAGGGCATGAAGGAGTCAGAAAGTTCGGGGTGCCAAGGTCGGGATTTCCTGCATTCCAAGATAGAAAGTTGCCAAAGCTGTGTGTTACCATCGAGGACGCCCTCTGAAGCATCGAGCAATCTGAACTGGCAAGCGAGATGAGATACCCAAGAAGCAGGGGAAACCAGCCGAAGCATACTCGAAACTCTAGAGACTGTTGTCAATTCCACCAATTCTATGGACACACAACAGAGGACTGCGTCACGGCACAGGACCAGATTCACTTTTTCATTTCAAAGGGAAAATTCAAGCACTTCCTAGAACTACCAAAGCCACCTCCAAGCCCGCCACAACCAAAAGATGAGAAGAATCACGAGGCGTATGTAATAACTATTGACTGAAGCATCCCTAGATTCGACGACTACAACTCCATAGTTCATGCAGACATCTGTGGACGAAACTTTGAAGGCATCCATACTGATAGAATTCATAAAAGAGACTTTAAAGGAAAATAAATATTAAGTGTAGCAGTGAGAGGACACCTGGAAGAGTGGTAGAAGCGTCCAATCTTCTTTTCGGCAGCAGATATCCCCGACGAAGGAAGATTTCACAATGATCCCCTAGTTATCACACTACATATCGAGGAAACGGCGATGCCTAGAATACTGGTAGACCCGGGAAGTTCTGTTGACATACTCTTTGGGAGAACGTATGATAAGCTGTTTAGAAAAGAAAGCGCCTTGGTACCCTCCTCGTACAATGTCTATGGTTTCAATGGAAAACCCTCGATGCCTAGGGGAGAACTGTCATTAATGATTCATGTAGGAAAGCTGGAACAACCAACATCATTCTGCGTGGTCGACATAGACTCTCCTTACAATGCCATTGTGGGAAGACCTTTGCTACATTGCATCATGGGTGTAGCCTCCACCTTGCACAGAAGAATCCGATTCCCAACACCACTTGGAATCGCATAAATATTAGGTGATCCAACTGAAGCCCGTGTATGCAATGAAATTGATGTTCAAGCGAGAGAGCATCTGAGGCAGGATCCCCCAAACCAAGCCAAACACCCGAAGATAACATAGTCATGTATAAGGGAATTCATAGCTGAAGTTGAGGCTGGGATGGCAGGCGCCACCATGAGAAGTCCCACAGCATGCAAGCTAGACTCGACCTATCAATAAAGGGAAGGGTCATTGCACCGAAAACATAGAACAATTCCTCGTGGCAAGCACCAAGGTACTAATGCCGAGCGACTCAACCAACAAGACGAACTCGGGTAGCACTGAAAATGATACTCTGGAGGAGCAATTATGGGCCGGGACATACGAGATTGAAAAGGCACTCGGAAACGATACTTACAGCCTAATTAATCTCGAAGAACAAAAGCTAAGCACCCCAGTTGAGGGAAAGAACCTGAAACACCTTAACTAGAACCTTATATGTAAGCAACACATAAGAAATGTCAGTATTAGAATGAAAGAATAAAGGAAGCAGCTTGGCTTGTTGTAGTTAAAAAAAATATATTGCACTCCTCAATGCACTATACTTCGAATCAAACTCCAGATCATACTCGGCTAGGCAGAAGTCCCAATCGAATAGGCAAATCTCCAAAGGCTTTCACGCCATATAAAGCAAACCACGACGCCATATCTCCCCTAGTGACTTGACGCAATTAAAAAGGCCTTGAAGCCAAGGCCCATATGCCAAACATAAAAATTCCTCGAATATCAGGCACATAGCTGATGTTCATATATGCCGTAAGGGCCCTACGAGCTATATGACACAATCCTCTACCCACAAGACACCTCGTTAGCGGTGGGTACTTTGCATCTAAGCTATATAAGCTAAAAACACATTTGGACACACTACCACGACCATGAGGACCTCTCTCATGAGGCGTCGAGGGGACGATAAATGGGATTAACATCTACCTATAAAGGTGGATGGAAACCCGAGGCAGTTAATTCACTTCCATTCATGGGAATGGGAAGTAAGTTACGCAGCCGAGGGATCTCCTCTAAGAAATCAAGACATAGCCTCGAGGAGGGGCTACCGAGACACAGATGGGTCGAACTCCAGGCCGCAATAGGAGAACAGTACCATGTCTAAGCTCCATCCTTGACCGGCACTCCCCCATTGTGCTACTTTATTATCGAGGCAAAAGCATAGCAGCTACTCACCCTAAGTTCCCTACTTTATTTGGGATGAACGGATTATCAGAACACCCTCATGTTCTCTTGGAAGATACCTAGTATCCTCGATATCCACCCAGTATACATAGGCAAAACGGGTACCTATGACCTCGATAGCCAATGTTTGCTTTGAAACAGGCAAGTAGCTAAAAGCCTTTGGGAAGGGTGATCCGTAAGCCCCCACTAGCTTGGTTTACTATCTCCCACATCGAAGTAAGCCCCGGAAATTGCACCTCAAGTAACCTTAGGAGCCTAGAATATTGCAAGGTCAACTTCGTGCCTGATCACGAAATTCCCACAAAAAAAAGAGAGGAAAAACTCTATTCAAACAGAAAGCTTTTTTTATATATATATTCAAAATATCGCACATGCACAAAATATGGGAGATAAAAGGCATAGGAAATATATCCAGAAAACAAAGACAAAGGTAACAAGACTCGCAGCTAGATTTTAGGAGAAACCTCGTCAGGGAACGCATCACTCTGAGGGGTAGAAAAAATTTTCATCTCATCCCAGAGCTCCTTTTCAATTTCCAGGTCCTCTTCATAGGTCCGAAAAACGGAATGGTCTGCCTTCAAAGGGGTATTTTCTCTCTTCAGCATTCTCTTCATCCCTACCGTCATTGTACGTTGCTGAAGATTCTTGAAACAAATAGCTGCTCCCTTTATCAAAACCAACACCCATACCACCACCGGTGTTTCCCTCTTTGGATTCCCCAAGAATCCTGTGCAACATCACCGACCACGCTACTAGTTGCTGCCTCGGCATCATCCTTGGGACCTCCTTTCGAATCACTCTCGGAATAATCTTTAGGATGGCCTTCGGGACAACTTTCGGCACCTCCCGGATGGCCATCATCCGAATCGTCACCATCATCGTCGTTGTCATTTCCAGAGACTTAGTCCTCAGAAACATTCCCTGGCACCCCTCTCCTTCGTAACTCTTTCATAGCCAGCCTTACAAACACTTCATGAGGAAGCAAATCCGCATCACCTGGGAGTAACACATCAGAATCATCTGCATCAATGACTCCATAGGTAGGAGGCTCAATATCAATAGCCCTAAAAAGAGACCGACCATGTTTTCGGCAAGCCATACTCGAAGTAGTCAACGTTGATCTAGTAAGCAGTTCCTCAACAGCCTACCCATGTCTTAACTGATGGTGGACGAGGGCGAAAGCATTAACAATATTTCTCAGGTTCTCCTGGCACTTAAGGCGGAACTCTCGCTCGGTAGTTAGTTCCTCGGCATTCCTCTTTGTGTCATCCGAACGACGTTTACGTTCGATCTCCAGCTCTCGGAAATGTCTGTTGGCATCAACAGTTCGAAGTCGACGTTCTTCATCCATCTCTTTAGATAACTTCTCAGCTTTCCTTTCTAATTCCAACTTTCGATCGGACTCGAACACCAACTGATTGGCGACGTCATCTCTCGCGGACTCTGCATCAGCCACTTTCTTCAGCAAATTAGCTTCGATGCCTGCAAAACAACAAACACATACAAGTAGCGTTGACATACTAGACCATACTCTGAAAACACAACAAGAACATCAAACAAGATGATTAGGTCAAGTATCCTACTTTCTTTAACAACCATGTACTCGGTAACCTCATGTTGGTTAGTAAAACGAGGTTGGGTAGCTCTCTTCCCAATATCTTCAGTTGAGACCCATCCCAACTTGGCAAGCTCTAGTCGGTATTCGTCGACCATTCGAGAAAAGTGGTCCTTCGAAGTGTTAGCCTTCGCAAGATCCTTGCTTATCCCATTACAGCCCTTCTTCAAACCCTCATTCTCTGAAACTAGCTCTTTGTTGACATTTTTCAAAGCTGACACTTGAACTCTCAAATTCTTGATATCCTGCTCTAAATTCTCAATTACCACCCTGCCAGACACACTAATCAATCTCTCCTTACGAGCAGAATCTCGTTCTCGCGTCAAACGGGCTACATCCAGCTGGAAAAAAATGCTTTTCTCGGGCACTAATCTCATTCTTATTCTTCTCTTCCTCAAGCAAACGCTTAGTTTTTACCCTCATTCTTTTCTCTTCGGAGAAAAGATTCTCAGCTTCAAGTCCCTTCCTCTTATAGTAGTCCTGATCATCCCACACTTTATTCCTTTCTTTTACAAGTATCTTGATTTCGCTTCGAGGACCCACGTCGCCAGAGGCAATATGGGAATACTTGCAACCCTCTTGGGAATGAGTACTAGTCAGTTAGCTTCACGAAGTTTTTTCTCCCCCTCCTCTAACTCGACTTTTGTAGAAAACAATAATAATATGAATTTTTCTCAGCATAAAATTACAAAGAACAGTGCAATCATAAGATAACAAATTCATACATATTAAATTTTTCCTTTCACGAGCACTACAAGTCTTTTCTGCAGCAAGCTCTTCTTGCATTCGGAGAAACTTTCGCTCAAAATACTCAGCCTCGCCAAACAAGTCAAAGGAATATGCCAAGATGCCAGATGCATGGTGATCACCCTACCAAACATGCAAAACACACCAATACTCAGCCGAACCCAAAGTATGACGACTTACACTCCAAGAAGAAGCAACTCACCATTTGAAGCATAGCCAGACTCTCCTCGAAAGACAAAAGCGGATGGCGAAGGTCATATTCTATTCTGGGGCGGTCACCTCCAATCACATTGCCAAGCTTTTTGCAGAATTCAGGGTCTAAGGGATAATTTAGTGGATCAGAAGCATGGGATTTGAAACGAGACGAAACTTCCACGGAAAAGTCACTTGGGTTATGATTCTCAAAAAGCACCTCCTTAAATCTTTTGGCAGTATACGGCTGGATGTGTTTACCGACAAAGCTAGGAGCAGGTGGAAACTTTGAACTACGAGGATAACTAAGAACTAGATCCTTCGAAGAATCTATGCTAACAGTTGAGCCATCCTTTCGAAGAAAAAGGACATCAACCACAGGAACAACTTTCCTCCGAAGAACGACTGGAGTTTCGACTGAGGCAGTGGTCGCTGCAGCAGCAACAACCATGGCAGAGGCAGAAGCAACAGAAGTAGAGGCATGCACACTCGACGCAACGTCATTCGACACAATAGCAGCAGCCTCCTCGGTATCTTTAATGATGGGTGGCATATCAACAACTTTCGTCAGTAACGACTCATCAGCGACATTCACTATCGTCTTTTCCTCCAAAGGCTTCGTAGATACCTTGTGTTGATTCGGCAAAGTCACCTTGGTGGATTTCTTAAACACAAACTTCTTATGAGGCCTAGCAACCTCTGCTCTCTCGCCAAACTCAAAACCCACCAACTCATCGTTCAAACTCAAATCCTCCACAGAAATAACATTTCCCTGCAGAAGCGGATCCGTCTTTCTCAGGGAACAAATAGAGGCAAGTATTTATACTCCAAAAAACAAAAACATATCTCAAAGACGGTATTTGTTACCTATTCCATAGTCTCCTCATCTGCACGGGGACGCTTTAAGTTACTCGAAGCATCAACAGAAACACCTTTACCTTTCCTTAAAACTTGGCGAGATAGCTCTTTCTCCTCGTTAGACAACTGGATAGTAAACAGATGCTGAGTCGAGAGTTGATGACCTACTTCGAACTGAGTCCGAGGAAAGAAGCGTCCTGCATCTTTCCAGCCTTGGAGAATGGGACCCTCCAACATCACAGGTTCCGAGTACCAGTCTTCGTTCATGGAGTAATCTAGAGACCCTGGAATTATATTCACACTCCCTTTCACAGTTCGAAAACAAACACCCCAAGGGGCTAACTCATTATCTAGCGTTAAAAATGGCTCATAGTGATGAAAGAATTTTTTGGCGGTAAAATAAAACTTCGCGGTGGAGCCAGCCTCAGAATTATCTTCGGAGCGGAAAATCCATTGATTGATAAGATGAATCGAACTGCAAGTAAGTTGCATAATCCCACGAGGACTAGGAAGGGAGCAGAGTATCTCAAGAAACAAAGGTTTGGAGGATCGATAGAAATGAGGAATCAACCCAGCAGAAATCTGATGGAACGTAACCAAGAGTTTATCCTCATTGCACTTAAACCCCTCAACCAGTTCTGGAGTCAGCCGACCACTGGGAGCACCAACAACCTTTATGTTAAAAGAATCTGATTTAAAGCCTAAATTCTTCATCATCGAGATGAGAACATCGATTTTGGAAGGAGATGCCATGAAAAGGGAAACGAAAAGAAGAAAAACAAGACTTGCCGGCGCCGGAAGTTGCAGAGATAAGATTGATCAAGGGCCTGAGAGGTGATGAAAAAGGAAAAGAAGTTGTCTTTAGGAAACAATAGGCAAATTAAGACAAAGGGTACCAACGGAAAACACTTAAGAGGCACCTGATCAGAAGATATAATTTCAAAGGTCTCAGAAGATAAAGAACACCGGAGCTGTGGAAGAGAGTGCGAAAGGGCTAAAACTTTTTAGAGGGAGAAAATAAAACTTAAATAGTAGAGGGAAACCGGCGCTACCTGTTGGAAGGTCAAAAGGTAGCTAAAATCTCGGGTACATGCATAATGTTTCATAAAACGTCACACTTGGCGGCTAGTGGGGCAGATGGCGAGCAGAGGATGACGAAGAAGTAATTTCCTTCCCAAGCATCTTCGATACAAGGAAAGGAAAGAGGCAAACTGTGGAGGGAAAAGCACCTTCGGGACACGTGTCCAGATCAGGGGGACTTAGCCCATCAGAAAGATAGTGTGGCCAAACTTCGAATAATAGTCCGCAATGATAACACGAATGAGAGCTCGGCGAGAGAATACTTGCACAGATAGTTCGAGGGAAAATATACGAGGTACCGAAGCCATCTTCGGGAAGAACTTACTGAGGGCACCGCCTTACTCGACAAACTCTGACATCCCCACGATTGAGTAATTTGTCTTATTAGTTGTAATCCACTTCTGACTCGGCCTATATAAGGCGAGCTCGGAATCCATTGTAAAGGTTGGATTTTTGGTGTAGCTGTGAGTCGTGAGAGTGAGACTAGGTTAGCTTCTCCTCAAACCTCTAAGCATCATATCTATGTACTTTTGATTAGAATAAAATACAAGTTATAGTTCTGTCATATCACCACTGTTATTTATAATAGTTAGCTTCGATATTGATTTTATTCACTTCGTATTAATGCGTATACCTGTTGATGGTGGTTTTTGGCGAGGAGGTCACAGGAGTAATTTTGCATCAATTTCTGGCATCTTGGAATAGCTGGAGACAAGGTGTGAATTTATTTTTACAATAGGGATAAGATATTTTGGTTGCCATTAACCATATTTTGATATCTCACGACCCTAGCTTAGTAGCATGGTCCATATCCCTAGCCTATACGTAAAAATACCTACGCATGCGCATTAGCCTAGCTCATGCTCTAGCCAAACCCTAGGCAATTCACGCCACATTCTTGGGGAAGCCTTGCGCCATCCCTAGCCTTAGTTCTTGGATGCCCACGGCCATCCCTTGGCTTACTTCTTGAATGCCCACGGCATCCCCTTGCCTAAGTCTTTGGATGCCCACGACATCCCCTTGCCTTAGTCCTTGAAGGCCCACGGCCATTCCCTGCCCTAACACTTTGGATGCCCACGACATCCCCTTGCCTAAGTTCTTGGATGCCCACGGCATCTCCCTTGCTTAATCTTTGGGTGCCCACGGCCACTCCTTGGCCTAATCTTTGGAGGCCCAAGGCTGTGCCTTGGCCAAACTCCTTGGATGCCCGCGGCCATGCCCTAGTTTACTCTTGGAGCCCCACGGTCATACCTTCGCCAAACCTTTGGAGGACCAAGGTTGTGCCTTGGCTAAACTCTTGGGGGTCTTATGTTTGTCCCTCGCCTAATTTATGGGGGTCTTATGTTTGTCCCTCACCTAATTTATGGGGGTCTTATGTTTGTCCCTCGCCTAATTTATGGGGGCCTTCTAGCTGTCCCTCGCTTGATTTTGTGGAGGCCTCATAACTATCCCTAGCTCGTACTTATGGAGGCCCATGGCTATTCTCTTCCTCACAGCTATCCTTGCCTCCCTAGAGTTAAAATATCTCTTTCCCTAGCCTCCCCTCTACTTATGGATCCCGCTGATCCAAGTCCTAGAGGATAATGGACTTTATTGAGTCCATAATACTCTAGTTTCCTAATCAAATTCGGAAATCTGGCAGATTACGAATTTCCTTGAAGGACGATTTTTACAGCCCAATCCGTGAACAATTAGGGGGCTCTTTCTTAAAGAAAGTTTTTTCTCTGTGAGTTCCCTATAACATACTAAAATTTCGGTATTTTACCGAATATAGGCTGGCCTGGGTGATTTTATGAATGGACAACGTGCAAGCTGTCTAGAAATCTGAAAATAACGTAATGTTATGGCCCATCCTCATACGTCCTATGCCTAACTTCCTAATGGGATTATCATGCTATGTAACATGGCTTATTATTATTATTGTGGCCTATCTTTAGGTCTTGGATTGGCAATGCTTATGCATTCTTGATGATGGCTACGCTGTGTTAGCATCACTCGTCTGTTTTCCTAATTATAGACTTGCTTCTATAATTAGTGCTATAATTCTTAATCATGGCTCATGGCTATGACTTATATTATTTTGGACATTCATATGTCTTCATTACTCAGAGAATTGGTGCATTACATGCCACAAGCCAATTTCTCATATTTATGGCAAATCGAAAGTCGTATTTACTTGTATATTGCCACAGAGAGTTGCTGAAATCCTCTCAGTCTAAATGGCGGTTGCATAGCTCAATCCTTAGACTTTTCTCATTGGTTTAAATGGCGATTGCCCGGCTCAATCCTTAGACCAAACCTAAAAGTGATACACAAGCTTATCGCTTAATATCTATCTTTACGCAAAGTCCTGAGTTTAGCAGTAATTGGTACGACTTTGCACCTAGTCATCTTTGACTTAACAAATATTCAACACTTAACAAATCTTACGAGAATCAAGTAAGTTACATGGGGGGATATTCTTTAGGGTTTTGGTTTGGCGGTCTACGGCACGTGTGATTGCAACGGCTCAATCACTCAACGGGAAAGAAAGCTAAGTCGTGTGAACGTTGCTGAAAAGAGGGGATGAGAAAGTGGGTTGTTAGTCTTCCCTAATATTAGGCGCAAGACTCTTAACAACTGGTCCCACTTACTCCACACTCCCACTCTTCCACTTCTTCCACTTCTTACGAGATCAGTTGGAATTCTATTGCTATAAATAGGTCACTCGACCAGTTTAGAAACACAACAACACGAACAGACAAGTTCAGCAGTTTAAGTATAATCAATTTGTCTTATCGATAATTGATTAACTCTTCTCATTCGGCATTCAATATCTAGTGAGAACTGAATATCCATTCTTTTTTAGCAATTTAATCATCAACATCACAGAAATTATAGCAATTCTTTGATCTCATCTTTCTCTGCTTCCCTCCCTAAACCAACCCTATATCCTCTTCTTGTAACTGAAGCAATACTCGAACGACCATTTCTTGGTTTAGGCGAGTCTTGTTCAATCTTGACCTCTCGAATACCATTACAACTTCTTATTACATCATCACACTTCACACTTTACCCCTCAGATTCTCTTTATTGTTTTACCCCTAAAACATTTGGCGACCACAGTGGGAGGTCATTATCTCGGTTGTAAGAAAAGATGGTTGAAACCAGGAGGCAGAGTTCAGAGAACACAAATTCTCCAAATATCACTAGTGGTCCCACGATTTCATCTGTTGCAAGTGGGGTCACAAATACCCAAGTCAGTGGCGCCATCACCTCTGCTGGCCCCACCACCCAAAACGTGAATCCTATCACAACCCGAAACCCTAATTTTGTGTCTGCCTCAACCCAGGTGGGGTCCACCTTATCCTCTTCTCCCATGGGCGTCCCATCCCCTGTGGTGGGTTCCACCACGCCTACCCTATCCAATATCACGTCCCCCCTATCTCATATGGTGGGGACTACCACTACTACTATCTATCCCACTCCTTACACTCCTATCTCAAGCCGCACATAAGCTTTTCTCTTCGGGCACCGCACGGGAGAAACAAGGAGTACTGAGGGCTCACCTAGCATAGCGGATCTCATGAAGACCCAGCAAGATTTAGCCTTAAGTCAGAACAATATGGTGAAAACCCAGATGGAGTTGCTGACGTGTTTGAGATCTCTCTCAGAGAAGTTGACGCCACCAACAAGCCTAGGGTTAACACGTGCAGAACCCCTTGCCAATCTTAGCTGGGCGGGTCCCTCTCAAGTTCACATGATCCCTGATGATCAAGATACTCATGTCCACACCACACGTGGACCAAGAACGGGTTTTCAACACAACTTCGTCACTCGTGAAGATTTACAGAATCTCCTACAAGCTCAGAACGTGGAAAATTCAGATTTGTTTCACCGTCATCAACCTCCATATCCAATTGAAATTCAACGTGAATCTCTTCCTGAAGGATATGTCACGCCTTCATTCTCGATGTATAATGGTATTGGGAATGCCCGAGAACATATATCTCGCTTCATAGAATCATTGGGAATACATGAAAGGAGCCAAACTGTATGTCTCAAAGAATTCTCGAAATCTCTGACGGGAAAGGCATACACTTGGTATAATAATCTAGCTCCTAACAGCATTCTCAGCTGGAGCCAGATGGTTAATGCTTTCCTCAAGAAATACTTCTTCGTGTCTGAGCAACTCACTCTCTCCGATTTGGGAAGACTTTATCAGCGAAACAATGAACATCCAGACGATTATGTGACAAGGTTCAGAACTCGTGCAGTGGATTGCAATGATCCAAACGTGACCGAATTGCAGTTGGTGGAGCTTTGCATCAATGGAATGATACCAGTATATCGGGCCTTATTGGAGATCTGGATATTAACAATTTCACCAAACTCCATAAGTCCGCCAAACGATCCGCCACTACTGCACCTGCGTTACTAGAAAGGCCCAGGCCTATAAAAGTTGAAGAAAGTCGTGGTGAGACACGTGCCAGCAAGCGACTCGTCAACAAGCAATATAGCTCTCTTCCCTCAGTTCATGCTGTCACTGAAGGTGTTAAGAGGAAGGCGCCTACTCCTTGTTGATGGTGGTTTTTGGCGAGGAGGTCACAAAAGTAATTTCGCATCAATTTCTGGCATCCTGGAATAGCTCGAGAAAAGGTATGAATTTATTTTATAGTAGGGATAAGATATTTAAATTACCATTAGCTGTATTTTGATGTCTCGCGACCCTAGCCTAGTAGCATGGTCCATATCCCTAGCCTATACGATAAAATACCTACGCATACGCATTAACCTGGCCCATGCTCGAGCCAAAATCTTAGGCCATTCACGCCACTAGCATGGGGGAGGTACACGGCCACTTCTTGGCCTTAGGGGTATACACGGTCATCATCTTGGCCTATGGCCTAAGCCTAACCCCGCCAACACCTCACGCCATCTTCACTCCTTGGCCTATGGCCTAAGCCTAACCTCGCCAACACTTTGGCTTTCACTCCCGTGGCCTAGCTTAGCCCGCCATTAGCTTTGGCCATCTTCCTCTTGGCCTAGCTTAGCCCGCCAGTAGCCTTGGCCATCTTCACTCTTGTGGCCTAGCTTAACCCGCTATTAGCCTTGGCCATCACCCTCGTGGCCTAAGCCTAACCCCGCCAATACTTTGGCTTTCACTCTTGGCCTAAGCCTAACCCGCCATTAGCCTTGGCCGTTATTCCTTGGCCTATGGCCTAGCTTAGCCCCCGCCAATGCCTCACGCCATCTTCCTTGGCCTATAGCCCCCGCCAAAGCTTCACGCCCCTTCTCCTTGGAGGCCCAAGGCTAATCCCTGCCCTAGCCTTGGATGCCCATACTTCTAGCTTGCCCTAATCTTGGATATCCATGTTTCTGGCGTGCCTTGGCACTTGGGTGCCCACGCCACCTCCTTGGCCTAATTATGGGTACCCATGCTATTGCTATGGCCTAATCTTGGAGCCCCATGACTTTGCCTTGGCCAAATCTTGGAGGCCCAAAGTCAGGGCGCGGCTAAACCTTGGGGGCCTTACGGTTTTCCCTTGCTTGTGCTCACGGAGAGCCATGGTATTTTCTTCTCTCACGGGCTCTAGTTGCCCCCTTGGGACTAGAATATATTCTTCTCTAGCCTCCCCTCTATTTATGGGTCCCACTGATCCAAATCCTAGAGGATTATGGATTTTATTTAGTCCATAATACTATAGTTTCCTAATCAAGGAAACCTGACAGCTCACGTATTTCCTCATGGCGTGATTTTTACAGCCCAATCCGTGAGGAATTAGGGGGGTGCTTCCTTCACGAAATATTTTCCTCTGTGAGTTCCCTATAACATACTAAAAATTCAGAATTTTATCTAATATGGTCTGGCCTGGGTGATTTTATCAATGGACAACATACAAACTGTCCAGAAATCTGAAAATAACATAAATGTTGTGGCTTATCCTTCGCGCCTTATACCTAACTTCTTAATAAGATTATTATACCATGCAATATGGCTTATTATGATTATTATGGCCTATCTTTAGGTCTTGTATTGGCAATGCTTATGCATTCTTGATGATGGCTACGCTGTGATAGCATCATTCGTCTGTTTTTCCTGATTATGGACTTGCTTCTATAAATCAGTGCTATAATTCTTAATCATGGTTCATGGCTATGACTTATATTATTTTAGACATTCATGTGTCTTCATTACTCAGATAATTGGTGCATTACATGCCACAAGCCGATTTCTCATATTTATGGCAAACTGAAAGTCGTACTTATTTGACTGTTGCCACAGAGAGTTGCTGAAATCCTCTCAGTCTAATTGGCGATTGCATAGCTCAATCCTTAGACTTATCTTATCTTATCTAATGGCGGTTGCTAGCTCAACCCTTAGATTTATCTCATTGGTTTAAATGGCGATTGCCCGGCTCAATCCTTAAACCAAATCTCAAAGAGATATTCAAAGCTTATCGCTTAATCTCTATCTTATCGCAAAGTCCTAAATTCACCAGTAATTGGTACGACTTGCACTTAGTCATCTTTGACTTAACAAATATTTAACAAATCTTACGAGAATCAAGTAAGTTACATGGGGGGGATAGTCTTTAGGGTTTTGGTTTGGCGGTCTACGGCACGTGTGATTGCAACGGCTCAATCACTTAACGAGGAAGAAAGCTAAGTCGTGTGAACGTTGCTGAAAAGAGGGGATGAGAAAGTGGGCGGTTTATTCTTCCCTAATATTAGGCGCAAGACTTTCCCCACTTACTCCACACTCCCACTCTTCCACTTCTTCCACTTCTTACGAGATCAGTTGGAATTCTATTGCTATAAATAGGTCACTCGACCAGTTTGGAAAAACAATCTCAGACAAGTTCAGCAAGAACAAAGAGTTTAATTCAGTGCAAGTTCAATCAATCAATCTCATCGATAATTGATTAACTCTTCTCATTCAGCATTTAATATCTAGTGAGAACTGAATATCCAATCTTTTTTAGCAATTCAATCATCAACATCATAGAAAATCATAGCAATTCTCTGATCTCATCTTTCTCTGCTTCCCTCCCTAAACCAACCCTATATCCTCTTCTTGTAATTGAAGCAATACTCGAACGGCCATTTCTTGGTTTAGGCGAGTCTTGTTCGATCTTGACCTCTCGAATCCATCACAATCTTTTATTACATCATCACACTTCATACTTTACCCCTCAGATTCTCTTTATTGTTTTACACCTAAAACACTCCTGAGGCCCCACAACTAAAACGTGCCGCCCTAGCCCAATCTCAGGCTCCTGCACAGGTCCCAGCTAATGCTCCTACACCAAAAGCACCACGACAACCGAGGGAGTTTCCTAAAGTTCCTGATTTCCCTTGTACCATGGATGAAGTGATAGAGCTTCTGGAAGCATGGATTCAAGATGGTGCTGTCAAGTTACCTCATGTACGGAGAGAGCCTACAGCACAAGAAATGACTGATCCCAAATATTGTCATTTTCATAGATTCGTCAATCATCCCACCAGCGAGTGCCATCGACTCAAGCAAATCTTCAATGAAAAGATCGAGTCAGGAGAGTTGAACTTGGGGACTGAGGGTGTGCATAAGAATCCACTTCCTCAGCATCAACCTCAACGTCAACATCAACCCAACATTCGAAATTTCACTATCTCCGGAGAATCTGTCAAGCAAACTGCTAATTATTTGATGGAAAATTTATGCGAGCTCTTGCATTTTTCTAAAAGTCAGCGAAGAAACATTTTCGCCGCCTTCAACTGGATTGCTAGTGGCAAAGAGCTATCTATACCTAAAAGACATAAAGAAGCTCATCCAAAGCCTAATGAAGTTACACCAGAGATGATGGCAGGAGGGAAGCGTATCCCAATACCACTTATCTCCGCTCGTTTCAAAGGTACAAATTTCAAGAAAGTTCAAATTGATGCTGGTGTCATGGTTAACTTAATTCCAATCAAGACACTTCAAGCAATTGGGATTTCCAGACGGGATGTCATCTATTATCCCACAGTGACAAAAGATTCAAAAGGAAATCTCCAAGACATATATGGTCATGTTACTTTGGATCTAAAGGTGGACTCTGCTCGCACCAAAACCGAGTTTCATGTAATCAAAGAGGATGAGGAGCACGACATGATCTTAGGATGTCCCTGGCTCCATGGGAAGAGATTTGTGCCTACAATCTCACCAGTAATCATCAAAGGCCAAGAGTTCATGTTTGACCAAGAAAGCTGCAACGTGGGAAAGCTGGAGTACCATGTGGGGTCTAAAACTCTGGGGATATTCAAAGAGGTACGTGAAAGTGATTTGAAGTACTTTATTCAGAATTATTTACTTAACGGAAATCCTATCCAACGTGCCCCTACACAAGGATTGGATAGTTCTCCAACATGGGGACTTGATTGCATCAAGTCTATCAAACCTTCTGAGGCACCTCGTGAGGAAGTCAAGGTCACTGCAGATAAGTGGGCCCGGACAAAGCAACGGTCATATAGGCGAAAGACACCTGAGATGTCATGGGTTCCTAAGACTGCTCTTAAAGAAGGGGATAAGGTTATGCGCATGCGACGCACTAACCGAAGAGTAACTTCTATTCCGGGGTCCACACCAAACTGGGAGGGACCTTATATTATATCTCGAGTCATGCCTGATGCGCGATACATGATAAGTGCAATACATGAGAGGCTCTCAAACATGGTGGTCAATGGCAAATGGCTCAAGAAGATATGAAGATTCACTAGGGTTTATTTATTTCCTGTAATTTTCAATTCCTCCAAAATAAAAGTGCAAGCAATCTCTTGCCTTTTAGCAATTCAATTCAAAAAGAATTCACATTCAAAACCTATGAGTTCAAATAATCAATTCCTACACACCCTTTGTTCATAAAACCAAATAAAAGCAAAATAAAATTCTACTGAGAAAATATTTTGCTCCTAAAACCTTTCAGAAACAACAGTCTAATGAGGATTTCGCTCCTTCATCAGCTGCCTTCTTTATTAGCGCAATATGAGCAGTCTTCTTCTTCACCTCTTCAGTTAACTTACGGAGTTCCTCAGTCATGGCCGCATGATTCCTCTCTTCTTGCTTCACCAAATCATGGGTGAATTTGCCAACAGCAGCACGCCTTGTTCGGATGTATTGGATTCTCGCCTGAAGCCACAACAAGTTGGGTTTGAAGTTTTCAAATGAAGAGATCAGCTTCTGCTTCATCTAACGCCTCATTGGTCACGTCTTTTAGTGGGGTGGCATCCATCTTCGAAATCAAGTTCATAAGGTCAGCTGCAACACCTGCAAGCGTATGAAAGTGGGCACACCTTCCAGCAATAATAAGGTGACCATAGCAATTCCATATCCTCATATATAGTGGGACGTGTCCCTCGGGGACATTAAATCCTCCCATTAATGTATGACCAGGGAGAATTGTTTCATGGGGAGGATTATATGCCAAACCAGTATGAGGAAACTCAAGAAGAGTCCACCTAGTTGAAGCATTCGTACCAACAATGTTGATGTTCTCAGAGGCTTGTGTTTCTTTGTCGACGAGCTGAAAGAATGGTTCAAAACAAGCATAAGTTTAATAATATGCTTCAAGCTATATGATGAAAGCTTAGCATAAGGGTATCATCGAATTTACCTCAGCAATAGGAGGATTTTCGTCGGCAACATTGTCAAAATCCTTATTAAGGTTTTGGCCCTCACTGATCTTTTTACCAACGAAGTAGCTGTTGTTCGTTTCTTCATTATCCTCAGAAGGATGCAAGAGCAAACAAGATGAGAGTAAAATATTAAGTATTTTATTTCGAATTGAAGGAGTTGACAAAAGGTAACCTGCATCACAGAGGGTTTAGGCCCTGTGGAGTCTCCACTTTTATTCTGCTCAGTAATCATGTCAGTGGATTTGGGTGGAGTACTCGGAATTGATTCATCAAACATCGGGTTTCGCTCTAAGGGAACAAATAAAAACCCATCGACTCCTGTAGCAGGTCCATCCTACATCAGATAAAGAAGAAAAGTCATTGAAAGAAGATATATCAAAGGATTCACGACGTTATTTGAAGAAGTAATTTTCTGACGTCTGAATTCTTACGAAGTACAGTGAAGAACTCAAAAAATGTACAAATCAGTAAGAGATATGAAGAAATTTCCTTCATGAAAGTTGTTCGTATGGATGTTTCCTATCACGTGCTAAAAGGGATTAATTTTTGGAAAAATCTACTGGCCGGAATGATTTTTCTACTGAACAGCGTGCAATCTGCAGTATTCCTGGACGTGGCGTCACATTGTGACACATAAAATAACGAGCAAAAATGCATGAAATTCAGATTTTCTTTTTCGAGGTGAAAGCTACTGAAGCTTTTTCTAAATTGGGGTCAACCATCGAAATCCGCCATCGTATGGGGATTTTACAGCCATTCTCGTGACGCGACTCGAAACAGGAAAATCTGACGGGATTTTTACGTTTCTACTAAAAGTGAAGATACAGCTAACAGGATGAAGTCTTACCTTTACCCAATCACTTGCAAGTTGGTTGGGGTTTGATCAGCACTTAAAGAAGCCACTATGGAGCTTCTATTGGCTTGGAAGAGTAATGGTTCTCCCGAAAGGTGACTACCGAAAGATATAGACGTCTGTATCGCAGAACTGGCGCACTTCGAGCTAGGTGACGAATGTTGCTGCGCAAGACACATGAATGAGATGGCAAAATCATTATAAATCAAGCTTATGCGAGAATTCAAAGGTGCAAGGTAATTACTAGATCATTCATATCTCCTATTTTACGCTTAAGATTGCAATATTTAAGCAAAGGATACGGTGCCAAGTCACTTTTGGAGGGAACTGCGCATACTTCTTTAGGGAAAGCCATGAAGTCTCTATATGAATTTATTTGGTTGTCCCAAAATTGCCTGCCCGCTTCAGTAATTGATGGTACTCTTTCCCCTGAGAGGAATAACACGGGACTAAGCACCTTGGTATGAAGTTCTTGCATGTTCTTTGGAGCAACACCTCGCTGCAATGGGATATCCTGGTCAAAGCCCATCTGACGAGCTCCCCGTTCAATATTATATGCTTTGGTAACATAGCGCCCTGTTTCGTTAATACCGGGGAGATGACTACTGCAACAGCTTATCATAAAGATCTTCTCCGCTTCAGTAGGAAATCCGTTTGTGGTAAGAATCTTTGCTGGAATATTACTCGCAACATCACCAAACGATCGAAGCTGAGCTACATCTTCGGGAATTGAAGTCCATGGACGAAAAACCACTGCTTTCTCGTCATCCATGAATGCAAGAAAGTCCTTCGAAATGGGCTTGTTCATCCAACGAACAATTCGAGCATGGTCTGACGAAGATTTGTCCTTAGAAGACGAATTCGGGGCATAATCAGGATAATGCTCATACATCCAAGCTTGTATGAAGTTTGTTGATATGAATGTCTCAATCTTGGCGACGCCATTTGAAAGTTTCATATTTGCAGACAAAACAGAAAGCTGGACATACAGGGTACCAAGAAACAAAGAGCCAATAGGTACGGGAATACCTCGAGCCAATCTTATGGCATAAGGGATAAGCATAAGTTTCAGCTCCTTGTGGCCATGAACGTTCTCAAAGACGTCTTTTGATAGCCAAAGGAATGCAGCGACATGCAATAATGAAGAATAGTCATTACTGGGTTGTGACCAGTGAGTCATCCATGAAGCATAAGCATCGTCATGCTTGTTCAGAGCCTTGGCAACGCTGGTTAGCTGAGCTTGCACCTCTTTTTCATCCGCATTCA
>JAJJMA010000775.1:0-10897 GCA_023529015.1 Papaver nudicaule
GAGCTCGAGAAACTTTGTAAGGGTTGGATTTTTGGTGTAACCTAAGTTGTGAGAGTGGGATTAGGTCTGTATCTCCTCAAACTTCTTAGGATCAAATCCATGTATTAGTTAGGCAGATATACAATTCATAGTTATACTTTATCTCTTGTTATCTGTTTATAAAATCATCTCCGGTATTGATCTTATGGTTTTCGCACTTTGCATAATACATAAATAAACTTGGTGTGATTAAGATTTGATGGTTGTAGAGTATAATGTACCCATGCCGATTTTATACTCACACAGCTTGGCGCTAGAAACAGGGATTGATTAAAATAACTTAGGGTTTGCCTGTGATTTAGGGGTTTTCAAACTCTTTTGGGAAATTTTTTATAGGGTTTTTTTTTTAAAAAAATAAAAAAACTTTCTCAAAAGCACATTTTCGTCATATTTATCAATGTTCCACCACCTCGGACGTCTAAAGATCTTCGGAGCTTTAGCATGTTCAAGGGCTTTTGAGCAAATCCTTAGTATGATAAGATCTATGTCTTTTCAAAGAATACAAGCTTTGAAACGAAGAGATCTAATCAAAAGCATATCAAACTTCTTCAAAGTTCCAGAAAATACCCTAAAGGGCTTGTTCTACAACTACTTTAAGAAAAACAAACCAAGGGTTACTTTGGGGTTTCTTAATACCTAATCTATATTTGGAAATAAACTTCGTAACTGTCGTACCCAGAGTATAAAACTCGGAAAGAGATGGTTCGCCAAAACCTCCCAATGGGGAAGGTAGATTTGGACAAAGCCAGAATATAGTTAGGGTTTGGCCAAAAACGAGTGTAACCCATGCTAAAATCTCGCACGATAAAATCTGTTACAACAGACAGACATACATGTCAGACCTAGTACACTGCAAATGCCGCCTTGGACCTCAGGGGGTTTTTGTCTTTTACAAGTCACAATCAGCATGACGTCGAAATCCGATCAGATGCCGAAGCAGAGAGTGGGTTCCTCGAGGCAGGGCACGGGCTCTTCGAGGCATAACACCAGATTTTCAACTAGCAAAGGATTATCGCCAGAGGTGGCAGCAAGCACAGTCCAGCACAGGGAGCGTGTAAACGAAGAAGAAGTACTAATAGAGGATCTAGGTCCAAATGGAGAAGGATTCCCAGAGGGTAACGAGCTCCCTCAGCAAAACAAATACAAGAAGAAGATGGAGAGAATGACGAGGACGAGGGCGAAGACACCATCCCGAATGAAGCAATCCCAGCACATCAACCCGCCGAAGACGCCACGGCGAGGGCTGCATAATTCAGGAAGCTGATTCTAAGAAACAGGAAAATAAGGAAACTAAAAAAGCAACTGGTCGAGGCAAACAAGAAAGCGGCAGAGAAGTCGGCCTCAAACTACAAAAGAAGTAGCGAGGGACACTCTCGCCCACACCATATCTCAATCAAAGGGACACTCTGCATCGAGGAGCCATACCAAGATCAAGGGTGACATTAAGGGCCACAAAATCGTAGTCTCAAGCAGAAGAACCGAACCCAGTATACGTCCGAAGGGGAATAGCATACACTTGGTCTATGCAACTGAACAAGCGAGGAAGGACGCCGAAACGCAGGCACTACAGCAAGTAATGCTAGACCAAATCAAAACACTTCGGGCCGAACTCTTTGATAACAGAATTCAATCGAGTGATAGGATAAAGCTGACGCATGCGATAAATGATGTCAACCGCTCGCCGCTAAGTCCCGAAATTCTCTCTAAAGCCATTCCGGTAAAATGCACCATGCAAACTTTCACATCAATCTTCGATGGTTCGGGAGATCCAACTTTACACATCAAAATGTATCTACGAGTGTTCCTAGCTTATGCTGACAGAGACGAGGTACTTTGTAAGTATTTCCCTTCCAGCTTGAAAGGGGAAGCCTTGGCTTGGTACGACAACCTAACAGCCAGTTCGATCTCGTCTTTCGAAGAGCTATCCAAAGTATTCATACTACATTTCTTATACAACAACTCATCAAAGCCAGGAGTAGAGAAATTGTTCAGCATCAGAGTAAGACCAGGAGAATCAACCAAAAGCTTGACGGACAGATGGACATCCCAGTGTGTAGAGGTGGGAAATGGAGCCTCGGAGAAAGACAAAGTGCAAGCATTCCTGAACGCACTCGACAAAAACCATCTCCTGTACGACAGGCTCTTCTCCAAAAACCTTGAGACGCTGCAAGATCTCCGAAAATATCAGAAGGAGCGAATCACATTGGAGGAAATTAAGGAGCAAGCAACTTAGCGGAAGGAGACCGTTCTGAAGCAGGTCCATTTGATAAATAATCTATCTCTCGAAGAACGCAATCAGGCAATGAACAATCAATCTGGGGATCCCTCAAAGAGAGAGATGCATAATGAAAATGGCAGGTATGGCAACAAGGGTAAGTTTGGTGACGGCAAGTACTACGACAACAGAAAGTACAATGACAACAGAGGAGCCAGTTCACGAGGAAAATTCGAAGGAAACAACACCCAATGAGGGAAAAAGGGAGGAAGAAAGTTTGGAACACCTCGGACAGGATTCCCTACTTTCCAAGACAGGAAGCTCCCAAAGCTGTGTGTATCCATCGAGGAAGCTCTTCGGATCATCGAACAATTCGAGTTTGCAAGCGAAATGAGGTACCCGAGGAGTAGCTAGGGGTAATCAACCCAAGCATACTAAGAATTCCAGGGATTACTGCCAATTCCATAAATTCTATGGACATACAACAGAGGACCGCGTCACAGCATAGGATCACATCTATTTCTTCATCACCAGGGACAAGTTCAAGCACCTCTTGGAGCTACCAAAGCTACCCCCGAACCAACCTCAGCCGAAGGAGGAGCCAAAACACGAGGCATATGTCATAACAATCGATCGAAACATCCCGAGGTTTAGCGACTGCAACTCCATAGTTCACGCAGACATCTGTAGGCGAGGCCCTGAAGGGATCCAGACAGACCGAATTCATAAAAGAGACTTCGAGGGAAAGGAAATATTTAGTGTATCGATGAAAGATCATCTTGAGGAGTGGCAGAAGCAACCAATTTTCATTTACGCGGCGGATATACCTAATGAGGGAAGATCGCACAATGATCCCCTAGTCATTACATTTCATATCGAAAAGACGGCTATGTCTCGAATACTGGTAGACCCAAGAAGCTCCGTAGACATACTCTTCGGACGATCATACGACAAGCTACTAGGACATAATATTGCCTTGGTACCCTCTTCGTACAACATATACGGCTTCAATGGAAAACCCTCGGTGCCAAGAGGAGAGCTATCACTAATGATCCACGTGGGGAGTCTGGAACGACCAACATCATTCTGTGTGGTCGACATAGAATCTCCTTACAATGCCATCGTGGGAAGACCTTGGTTGCACAACATCATGGGAGTAGCCTCCACACTACATCAAAGAATTAGATTCCCTACCCCACTTGGAATCGCAGAAATACCAGGTGACCCAACCGAAGCTCGTGTGTGTAACGAGATAGATGTCCAAACAAGGGAACATCCAAGAAAGGATTGCCCGAGTAAGGACAAACACCCAAAGATTACAGATTCTTGCATAAGGAAATTCAAAGACGAAGTCGAAGCAGGGATGGCAGACACGGCCATAAAAATACAACAACCTACAAGCAAGGCACCCGACCTACCAACAAGGGGAAAGATCATTGCTTTAACAGGGAACAGTTCCTCGTCACAACTAGTAGCATCCAAACTCCAAATGAATCGTCAAGCCTGGACAACGAAGGCAAAAACACGTCGCAGGAACAATTCTGGGCCGGGCCCTATGTAATCGAGAAAGCGCTCGGGAACAACACATACTGTTTAATTAACCTCGAGGGTCAAAAGCTAAGCACCCTGGTCGAGGGAAAGAACTTGAAGCACCTTAATTAAGACATCTTTATGTAAACATCACGTAAGAAATTGGTATCCAATAAACGAAGAAGCTTGATCTATCTAAAGTTGCATTCTTCGATGCATTTTATTTTCAAACTCCGGATCCTACCAGAACGGGTAAAAAACCCAATCTGGCTAGGCACACTTACAAAGGCTTTAACGCCAAAAAAACAAAACTGGCCATGACGCCATCTCCCCTAGTGCCTCGTCGCAAATAAAAGGCTCTAAAGCCAAGGCCTAGAAGCCAAAACATAAAAATACCTCGAATAGCAGGCACAAAGCTGATGTTCATACAAGTCGTAGGGGCCCTACGAGCTATATGACACAGTCCTCTACCCACAAGACACCCCGTTAGCGGTGGGTACTTTGTCTCTAGGCTACATAAGCTGATGATACATTTGGACCCACTACCACACGACCACGAGGACCTCTCTTTCTGAGGCGTTGAGGTGACGATAAATGGGATTAACATCTACCTTTAAAGGTGGATGGAACCCCGAGGCAGCTAATTCGCCCTCATTCATGGGAATGGCAGGCGAATTACGTAGCCGAGGAACCTCCTCCAAAAAACTAAAACATAGCCTCGAGGAGGGGCTAACGAGAAACAGATGGGTCGAATTCTAGGCCGTGATAGGAGAATAGTACCATGTCTAATCTCCAGCCTTGATCGGCACTCCCCCATCGAGTTACTTTATTATCGAAGTGCAAGCATAGCTGCTACCCACCATAAGTTCCTCACTTTACTTGGAGCAAATGGATTATCAGAACACCACCATGATCTCTCGGAGGATACCTTGTATCCTCGATAACCACCCAGTATACCAAGGCAAAACGGGTACCTATGTCCTCGATAACCTTTGTTTGCTTTAAAACAGGCAAGTAACTAAAAGCCTTTGGGAAGGGTGATCTGTAAGCCCGCACTAGCTTGGTTTACTATCTCCCACATCGAAGTAAGCCCTGGAGTTACACCTCAAGTACCTTTAGGAGCCTAGATTATTGCAACAACAACTTCGTACTTACCCACGAAGCTCTCAGCAAACATGCAAATTAAAAAGGAAAATAAAACTCCAATCAAGCAATAAAGGCTTCTTCATAAATATAGTCAATACAGCTTATAAGCACAAAAAATGGGAAACGCCAAGTACAAGAATTCTTGCATCAGAAAACAAAAAGGAGAAAACGCAAGTTTCGCTGCTACAACATGGGAGAAACTTCATTAGGTAGCACAGCGCGACGAGGGGAGGGATCTCCAAAACCTTCAATGTCATCCCAAAGCCTTTTTTCAACCTCCAGATCCTCTTCATAAGATCGAAAGCCAGAGTGATCTTGCCTTGAAGGAGTGAGTTCCTTAATGGGCTCAAACTCACTTTCGCTCTCCTCACTGTACGCGACTGAGGATTCTTGAAACAAATAGCTGTTCCCTTTATCAAAGTTTACACCCACACCACCACCAGTACTCGGCACTTCGGCGTCAATAAGACCCTGTGCGGCATTATCAGCAGGATCGCCAGTCTTAACTAAAACATCATCATTCGGATCATCCTGGGGATCGCTCTTCGGATCATCCTTCGAACCATCCTATGGAACATCCTTCGAGCCACCCTTGGGATCGTCTTTCGGATCGTCTTTCGAACCATCCTCTGGAACATCCTTCGAGACAACCTTGGGATCGTCTTTCAGATCATCTTTCGAACCATCCTCAGGAACATCCTTCGAGCCACCCTTGGGATCGTCTTTCGGATCGTCTTTCGAACCATCCTCTGGAACATCCCTTGAGCCACCCTTGGGATCGTCATTCGGATAATCCTTCGAATCACCATCGGAACCACCCTTAGAATCACCATCAGAGTTCCCCTTGGGATGTCCTTCGAAGTCACCTGAGTGGCTATCATCCAAACTACCATTACTATCACCTTCATCATCATCAGGACCTTTGTCTTCAGGAATTCTCCCAAGCATCCCTCTCTTTCGCGCTTCATCCCTAGCTAACCTTACAAACACCTCTTGAGGAAGCAAGTATTCGTCGCCTGGAAGTATCGCGTCAGCATCCCTTGCACCAACAGCCCCATAGGTAGGAGGCTCAATGCTAATGGCTCTAAAGAGAGACCGACCATGCATTCGACAGGCCATGCTAGTAGCTAGGGAGGTAGTCAATGCAGATCGAGTAAGCAGTTCTTCGACAGCCCGTCCATGTCTTAATTGATGGTTGATGAGAGCAAAACCAGTAACCATATTCCTAAGGTTTTGCTGGCAATTGAGGCAAAAATTTCGTTCAACAGTCATTTCCTCAACACTCCTCTGCACATCCTTCGAGCGACGCTTACGTTCGAGCTCCAGCTCTTGGGAAAGCATGTTCACATCAACCATTCGATGCCGCTGTTCCTCGGACAATTCCTTCGACTATTGTTCTGTTCTCCTCTCAAACTCTAACTTTTGGTCGGCTTCAAGCACCAACTGATTGACAACTTCGTCCCTTGCAGCCTCGTTGTCTGCAACCTTCTTTTGTAAGTTAGCTTCTATGCCTGCAAAAACAAAGGAAACACAAGTGGAATTGAGACGGCAGACCATGATCCAAGGAAACAGCGAGAATAAAATAAAAAACAAACATGGTTAGTACCCTACTTTCTTTAACAATCATATACTCAGTCAGTTCATGCTGATTGGTAAAACGAGGTTGGGAAGCCCTCTTTCTAATATCTTCAGAAGAGGCCGCTCCTAGCCTAGCAAGCTCTAACCGATACTCATCAATCATTTGAGAAAGATGGCTGTTCGACTTTTTGGCCTTGGAAAGCTCCATGCTTATGTCATTAGCGCCATTCTTCAAAGCATCATTCCCCGTAGTCAGCTCTTTGTTGACATTTTTCAAAGCGGCCATTTGGACCTTCAAATTCCTGATATCTTGTTCTAGGCTCCCAATCACCACCCTACCAGAGGCACTAATTTACCTTTCCTCGCGGGCAGCATTTCACTCTCGTGTCAAACGATCTACATCTAGCTGGAAAAAGTGATTCTCTCTAGCAATAGTCTCATTCCTATTTCTTTCCTTCTCAAGAAGACGTTCGATCTTCGTGTTTCTTTTCTTCTCTTCGACTAGAAGGCTCTCAGTCTCGTGCCTTTTCCTTCTATAATAATCTCGATCATCCAAGGCTTTGTTCCTCTCTTCTGTAAGTTTATCAATCTCACTTCGGTGACTCCTACTACCAGAAGAACTGTGCGAGGGTTTCCGATCATCGCAGGGATTGCTTAAAGTTAGCTTGGCTTCACTGAGTTTTTTCTCGCCTTCTTCCAAGTCGCCTTTTGGAAAGCAGCAAATCGTTCCCAGAACAACGGCTACAAAAAAAAAAAACGCAGCAGCTACAAAAACAACAAATCCTTACCTATTAGCTTCTTCCTTTCAAGAGCGCTGCGAGTCTTCTATTTGGCAAGCTCTTCCTGCATTCAGAGGAACTTTCACTCATAGTAATCGGCTTCGCTAAACAAGTCGAAGGTATAAGCCAAATGGCCAGAAGGATGGTAATCACTCTGTCAAAATATTACGGACCAACACTTAGCCAAAAAACAAAGATAAACCAACACAAAAAAAACGCAAAACAAACTCACCATTTGAAGCATAACCAAGCTCTCTTCGCAGGACAAAGGCGGATGACGAAGATCATAATACATTCTAGGCCAGTCACCCCCGATAACGTTGTCAAGCTTCTTGCAAAACTCAGGGTCCAAAGGGCAGCCCAAAGGATCAGAGGCATAGGCACCAAAACGAGATGAGACCTCCATGGGAAAATCACTTGGATTATGATTCTCAAAAAGCACCTCTTTGAATCTTTTAGCGGTATATGGTTGACTGTATTTACCAGCATAGCTAGGAGCTGGTGGAAACCTTGAACTACGAGGGAAAATCCTAACTAGTTCCTTCGAAGAATCCATATGCACAGTCGAACCGTCTCTTCGGGGAAGGAGAAGGTCGACCACAGGGACAATCTTCTTTGGAGGAGCAGAGGGTTCTTCTGAGGCAGCAATAGTGGTAGTAGAAACAACCGCGTCCGAGGCATAGGTAGAGGAAGGCGCACTTGGCACAGTGACGTTCGGCCCAACAACAGCAATCTCCTCGGTAGCTCTTTTGGCAGTCGGCACTTCAGAGACCTTTGGTGGTAACGGTTCATCGGCAACAGTTATAACCACTCTCTCTTCTGATGGTTTCGTTGTTACTCGGCGACGATTCGGCAAGCTTGCCTCGGAGGACTTCTTAAAAGCAAACTTCTTACGAGGCCTAGCAACCTACGTCTCCTCACCATACTCAAAACCTAACAGATCACTATGTAGACTTAAGTCGACACCAGAAATAGCTTTCCCCTGCAGATGAGAATCCGTCTTTCTCAGGAAACAAATAGAGGCAAGTATTAACACTCTCTTAGAAAAAAGCGCATCTCAAGAAAGTATTTGTTACCTGCTGCATAGTCTCCTCATCTGCTCGAGAACGCTTCAGGCTACTCGAAGTACCCACAGAAACAGCTTTACCTTTCCTCAAAACTTGATGAGACAGCATTTTCTCTTCGTCAGAGAAATGGATCATAAAAAAAGGTTGAGTAGAGAACTCGTGACCCACATCAAATTGGGTCCGAGGAAAGAAGCGTCCATCATCCTTCCAACCTCGGAGGACATGACCCTCCAAAAGTATAGGCTCCGAATACCAGTCTTCATCCATGGAGTAGTCTAAGGACCCTAAAATTATATTCGAACTCCCCTTCACAGTCCGAAAACTAACACCCCAAGGGGCAAACTCGTTATCTAATGTTAAAAACGGTTCGTTGTGAAGAAAGAAGTTCTGAGCGGTGAAATTAAACCTCTTCAGGGAACCAGCCTCGGAGTTATCTTCGGAAAGGGAAACCCATTGATTGATAAGATGGATAGAACTGCAAGTGAACTGCATCACACCCCGAAGACTAGGAAGGAAGCAAAGAATTTCAAGAAACAAAGGGTTAGAAGGTTGGTAAAGTGGAGGAATCAACCCAGCAGAAATATGATGAAATGTAACCAAGAGCTTGTTTTCGTGGCATTGAAACTCTTCAACTAACTCTGGAGTCAGCCGGCTGCCCGGAGAGCCAATGGCCTGTATCTTGAAGGAATCATCCTTAAAACCAAGGTTCTTCATCATCGAGATAAGAACGTCAACTTTAGAAGGAAACGACATGAAATAAGGAACAAAGGAAGAGAAAGCAGAATTCGCCGGCGCCGGAAGTTGCAGAGGCAGGATTGTTCAAGAACTTAAAGGATGATAAAAAAAAAAAAGAGTTGTCTTTATGAAGCTCTGAGAAGTTTAAAGCAAAGGGTCTTGAAGGAAAACGTCCAAAAGGCGCTTGATTAAAAGATACAAATTGGAGGTTTTCCGGAAAAGAACGCCGGGGCAAAGGAAGAAGAGTACGAAGAGACTAAAATTTTTAGAGGGAGAAAACCTAAACTTAAATAGTGAAGGGAAACTGGCGCTTCCGGTGAGAAGGTGAAAAGGTAGCAAAAATCTCGGGAACATGCAGAATGTGTCATAAAACGTCACACTTGGCAGATAGTGGGGTGCATGGCGATAGGAGTAGGACAAAGAAGAAATTTCCTTCCCAAGCATCTTCGATACAAGGAAAGGAAAGAGGCAAACTGTGGTAATCCAGCCAAGGGATGAACCACTGTACTTCGGGAATAGGCCACAAGGTGACCTCGAGAAAGAGCCGAGCGAGGAAAGATTAGCACTGGTCATCAAAGGAAAAGAAGTGCGAAGACATCTTCGGAGTAATCTCACCGAAGCAACCGCCTTACTCGACAAGCTCTGACACCACCACGATTGGGTAGTATGTCTTATTAGCTGTAAACCACTCAGACTCGGCCTATATAAGGCGAGCTCGAGAAACTTTGTAAGGGTTGGATTTTTGGTGTAACCTAAGTGGTGAGAGTGGGATTAGGTCCGTGTCTCCTCAAACTCCTTAGGATCAAATCCATGTATTAGCTAGGTAGAAATACAATTCATAGTTATACTTTATCTCTTGTTATCTGTTTATAAAATCATCTTCGGTATTGATCTTATGGTCTTCGCACTGTGCATAATACATAAATAAACTTTGGTGTGATTAAGATTTGATGGCTGTAGAGTATAAAGTACCCATGTAGATTTTATATTCACACATGACTCTTGCTCAAGAGTACCCCTTTAGATTCACCCATATCCAACAAGTGATTTGCAAGAAAACCATTGCTATGGAAAGATGGTATCGAATTTATCTCATGCATTCTTGTAACCTTAGTATTCGTGGGAAAAAAAACCAACATAACACATGGTTATGTATACAAGAACACGATCTCAATCGCTAATAGTATCTCTACTAAAGTAGACTATTTCGAAAGATAGAATAAGTAGAATAGAAGAATTTCCATAAAAGTCATAACTCCTACTAACCTTTTGTCGATGAAGAATAATTGATGTCTTCTTTGTCTTCACAGTCTTCGTCTTCAAGGTCTCTACTACTTTGTCTATATCCCAATTCCGAAATCTAAACCCTAGTAGGCTAAATCAAGATTGTGTTTTGACACATAAAACTGACAACTAGCTTGACATACCAACGCTAGTGGGTTTGACCGGAAAATGCCCTAACAGTTTTCTATATAGGTTGTTGGTGAAAAAGGATTTGGTGGTGTACTCGGTATCCTCGCCTTTTCAGCTTGTTTTGAAAAAAGTGAACTAGAATTGGAATACGTGTGTTATCTTTTATACTGATTATAGTTTATGTTCTTTCTGAATGAGGAACATCAACAATAATCAATATATATACTGTATATGATGATTCTTAATAAATTAACCCTTTTTTTTTTGGTAAAAGATTAAAATTTTCCAGTTTTGATAATTGTAAGCTACAATCCACCACGAATTCCATCATATGTTATCTAATCTTACTTCTATGAATTTCTTGATCTTCTTCATCAACCCACCACAAAATCTCT
>JAJJMA010000781.1:3943-14600 GCA_023529015.1 Papaver nudicaule
GTACCGAGATCGTTGCCCGGCGTGGTCGGAAGAACATTCGGAAAAACTCTTCCCAGATTTCTACTAATGATTCTACCTTATACAAGTTATGCATAAGTTCTTTGTCTCTATTTTGTTTTCTCTCTTTTGTTGGTTTCAGTTTTATACGCTATATTTAATTTATGCAATATTAATGATAATATAAAGAAAGGTTGAATGTTGCCTTCAAGCCATTGTGTTCCAAGGTGGACCACAACAAACGCATGTCTCCTGCATAACGGAGCATTCATATTGACCATCTTAAACACTTGAATATACCAGAAGCGAGTGACATGTTTAAGAAGTTAGTCCAGGCAATAAAAAGGGTTCAACCTTCAACTAATGGCACTCAGGAGAGTGAACGAGGCGAAAGTGCTAAACGAAGTCGTGGCGGAGGTCGTGGTCGTGGTGAAGGGGAGGATAGTGGTTAATATTGTTAGAGCATGGCTCATTCGACCTCACTAAGTGTTGGTATGTCAAGCTTAGTTGTCAACTTTAGTGATCAAAACTCGACCGCTAAACAACACACAATTAGGTGAAGTCATGTGAGAGTTAGCTTTAGGTTGTGGAAGATTTTGGTAGGATTTAGAATCACTACTTGAAGAGTTGAAGAAAGACTGAAGATCAAACGAAGACATCCGGCTTCATCATTCAAGAGGTTAGTGAATCTAAATAACGTGATTTCATTATCTTTTATACTTGTGCTTCAAAAGACATAAACATAACTCTCATCTTGAGCTTTACGTCATGACTTGATCACTCGTGATCAGTGTGTCTTAAGATAACTCCACTTTACCGCTTGCGGTATTTGTGTTGTAGTTATGACGTTTCATATTGCTTAGAGCTTTCTTTTCTTCTCCCGCTCTAAGTTAATATAAAGGTTTTTCCTAAAACCTTTTCGAGTTGGATATAGCAATGTGATGTTATCTCGGTAGTACTACGAGATTTAATCCATCACAGTATTGTGTCTCTTCTTACCTAGTCTGGCTCTGTCGGATTTATTGCATATACTTGTATGAACCAATGTAAGAGAGATCGTGAACTCACACTTATGTTGTGTAGACTTGGAATACTTCTGTTCTGAGATTCGAATACTACGTCATGGTTTGGCTCTGAATACTAAAGTTCTGAATCATTCATTTGATTCTGTATATGAACATCTCGTATGCCATATCTCACTTCTGGATTCTGAAACCATATTTGTGTTCTCAGCTTATGAATTTTCAATGTTCGAAACCTCAATGTAGGTTTTGGTAAAACTAACGTTGATTTCGAAACCATAATCTGGTTTTCGTGTTCATAAGCTATTGGTCTGAAACTAAATATTGTGAGATAACACAGATTCGTAACTATGTTTGTTGGGTTACAGTGACTTGAGAATCGAGGCCAATGTGTCTTGACCATGTGAGTTCTAAAAGGTCAAAAAGACCCTGGGGTTTCCTAAAGGTTTATGTGAACCGGGAAATATATTCCTGTGCGTCGAGGCTAAAAAGGTGTGATGCTGAAATGGTTCTCGACCACATGGACTCTCAAGTACAACATCAAACATTTGTGGAGAATTTAATATGTGTTTCTTGTTTCGAAACCTTAACCAAGGTTTTGATAACAAAATCAAGATTTCGAAACCAAGCTTTAGGTTTCGTTATATGGAAACTTGATTTGGGAACCTTAATATGGTTCTGGTCATATAATGAACTTTAGGTTCCGAAACCTTAATTTGGTTTCTGCCAAAACAAATGTACGTTTCGAAACCATCATATGGTTAACTCAGAATGCGTAACTTCGAAGTTCAAACTCTATCTTTTGATTTGTGCTTCAACGAATTAATGAGTTTGATATTCTCGTTTTGAAGTTTGAATTTGTTCATCTTCAATGTACAACTAAAGTGAGATTGAGTCATCATCAGAAATATGGCTAGTCGCTTCAGATAGGTAGACACATGATTTCTGATCAATAATGTACGTGATTAAAATCTTCGTATGATTTTACTACTCAATCAAATATTCATTTGATTATTCATTTGATGTTTTGATTTGAATTCTTGGATATCATTAACGTGGCATCTATATTGGAATCAAGAATTCTTGAGATTTAACATTTTGCTATTACTCGTGGAATCTCGCACCGACTTCAAATGGTATATCTATTTGCGTGATTCGGAATGTCTGGTTAACCTACGTGTTCACTTAAGCTTAACACACAAGGGTTGTCCACGTCTGTTATGATACGTTTATGCGGAACGTTGAACCACGTTGGACCAGATCCCACTTCCACCTAGGTTCGTCTGGTTAGCCCAGCAATACCAAGGAAGTAATGTCGACATTATTAAAGATGATGACGACATTTGGAAGTAATAATATCTAAGGAGATTTTCGAAACATTAGGACACGTTTCGAATTGAGCTCTTTCCCAGGGAGCATATTTGGTAACCGATATATTTCGAATTAAAAGAAATATTCAAATATACCTTAAGATATTATTTGCTTTGATTGCTCTTGGCTAAACATCTTTCGAAAATATATTTTCTTTATGAATTACATTTTTCTTAAATGTAAAATGCTAGAGTATTAGTTCTTGCTATGAGACTAAATGGGGAATTTCAGAATTAATATGTAAATGTGCTTTGTGGAATTTCCGAAATTAAGTTTGCCTCATTTCAAAGCTAAGCCTTAGTCAATATAAATAGGAGTGGTACCTCTCCTAAAAGATTTATCCCACTGTCAAGCTCTTCTTCGGAATTGTAAGCTTGTGTTTGTCGCTTTTCTTTTCAGTTACCTTTGAGCTTTTGCTCTCGATCTAGAATTGCGTGAAAGTCTTCTCTAGGGATCGAGAAGCCTAAAAGTACCTCTTACGGGAAACTAGTTTATGTTTACTAGTCTTCTTTGTATTGTACTTGTGTTCTGTTCTATCACGTCTATCAAACCTTGTGATCTTGTTTATTCTATGGTCCTTCTCTTTTGCTATAAGGCCACTCAAGATCGTTGTGATTAGAACATACTCTTTATCTATTAACCTGGATTTGTCAGCAAGCCGCTTTCGGTTTGTGTGCCTAAACTATAGATATTGAGTGGAATCAAGATCGTTGTTATTGGATTTGTTCTTTGCAGGTACATCGTTGTTCAAGGTCATATCATATCGTACTTGCTACAGCTATCTGCTTGATTCCAACTAGGACGACAAGGTTGCATTTTTCGGGAGTTTAGGTTTTGAAACCTTGATCGATATCTCGAGGTGTTTATTGCCTAAGTAAACTTAATATCCTCGCTCTTGGTGTAAAACAACTTCGGTGAAATATATGTTAGTTACCAAGGATATCTCTAGCGATTTGACCTGCCGCTATTTGGTTGTTGTCCACTAAGGTTGTAATCGTCCGATTGGAGGTCGGGTAGCGATAGTCCTCGCAACGGGCTGTGAGGCAACTCTTGCGTAAGACAGTAAATGACGTCTGTTTGCGTAGGGGAGTACATGTGCGTGACCACCTTGCTGTGGTTGGAGGCGTAGGAATACTGAGGGGAAATCTTTGTGACTAATAGTCGTATTAGGGTCATATTGTCTGCACCAGCTAATCCGAAGTCTGAGAGTAGGTGTGTTGGTGTAGATGGTGAAAAATGAGAGAGGGATAAGATTGTCAAAACACTCTCGAAACCATGCCTTATTAAAGGCAATAGCCTAATCAGGCTCATAGCTCAGAGTGCAACCCATTCCATGAGCTCGACAAACACTCTATGAGCTCTCTCTTATAACTCCGGTGGGGAGGGTAATATCATAGTGCAGTACTTATAACCTCACCAACATATTAAACCCATTGATATGCTTCATGTAGACACCCATCTCGATATCAGAACCAGGTCACTTAATGGTATACGGTGAAGAGTTAACAGAGAAGTATCCTCATGGATTTCCTCTTAATACGACTCAACATACGAGTCTTGATGCAAACCTCAGGAATATTGAAGCTCCAGGCCGGTCCAGAGCTCTCTGAGAAGCATACATCAGCCTAAACAGGCTTAAACAGATCTAATCCCAAGTTCAGGATGGTTTAGCCTAACATGGATAAACACGCCATGACCTCAAGTGTGTTGTAGCATAAGCACACACACACCACGACTAAGGCACAGGTTTCCCCAGAGTCGACCTTGGCCAGATGCCAAAGACATAACGCCACATAGCATGGCACTCTGAACCATGGACCACCATGGATTTACAAGAAATTGGTGCAAAGAAGCCAAAAACCTACTTGGCCTTGGCTTTTTAGCCAAGGCCACGCCACAAGACGCGGCCACAAACAAACTGGCCTTGGCCAGGAGCCAAGGTCGTGGCGCCATGAACCATGGCGCCACAACAAGCTGGCCTTGGCCAAAGACCAAGGTCGTGGCGCCATAATTCATGGCGCCATGGAACAAGCGCAAAGCGCCCTAGAAATTTGGCCTGGCTAAAGTCCAAGGCCGTGGCGCCATGAGCCATGGCGCCACTACTATAAACCTAGTGCAAGGCGCTTCAAAGAACTTGGCCCTGGATAAAGGCCAAGGTCGTTGCGCCATGAGCCATGGCGCCACTACTATAAACCTAGCGCAAGGCGCTTCAATGAACTTGGCCCTGGCCAAAGGCCAAGGCCGTGGCACCAAAAGCCATGGCGCCATGGAACTAGCGCAAGGCGCTTTAAACTTAGTCTTGGCCAAGGGCCCAGGCCGTAGCCCCTTTAGGCTATGGCGCTACACACTTGCGCCCCATAGGCACTACGATCATATTTGGTCACGCCAGTTAGGCATACGACTCTACTTTACTCAACTCAACTACGCAATGTCCGCGTATCACTCGAGGCATCAAAAACATCACACGGGGGGATAACTTTAGGGGTATTGGTCTGGCGGTCTACGGCAGTTGAAAGAAACTGATGGAGATAGTGGATAATTACGAGAAGATGGCGCGAGTGGGCATGATCTACAAAAGTCAGGAAGTTGCGGAAACCAACTCATGTCCTCCACTCCCCCACTCTTCCACGACTTCCACCTTCTCTGTCGAGAGATCAGGGTGAGTTCAAAACTATAAATAGAGGCTTCCTCTATCTTCCAAGGCAGAACGGCTAGAACACAGAAACAAAAACAACAGCATCAGAGCCTCAGAGAAAACACTCCTGAGAATCCAAACACGTTTCTAGCTTTGGAGATTTCTAGTCGACTTCACGACGGAGATCTTGAAACTCTTACACCCAAAACACATCCTCAACCTGATCTCAAGTTTCTTCGTTGTTTCCCTCCCTAGACCAACCTCTATCCTCTATGTGACCGAAGCAAGACGGGAACGGCCATCTTCTTGGTTTAGGCTTGTCTTGTTCGACTTTGATCTCCGAGCACTACGAAAGTACCCAGAGACGGTACATTGTTTTTGCAGGTAAAAACTGTTGGCGACCACAATGGGAGATCATCCTCTCGGTCCCAGAAGGTCATCTATGAAGAAGCGTCTACCCTGTGAGATGATGGCGCAAGAATCTCACTTCAAAACAACAATCCACGTCGGGAGCTTCACCGCCTACGACAAATCTGCAAAGGAGGAAGCTACCCTTCTCATCGAAAAACTATGTGAGACCCTCCACTTTTCGAAATGACAGCGTATAGACACGTTCGAGGCCCTCAAACGCATTGCTTTCGAAGCCAACCTCACTCAAACCTTACCCACGATTTCCGAAATGTCCATAATGGTTGAAGCACAGACGCAAGATATCACTTTCACCGACAAGGATATGCTGGCTGAAGAAGACACAACCGCGCCCTACGTAACCGCTCACATCAACGGCGCAGAGTTCAAGAGAGCACTAGTCGATACCGGAGCTGCAGCCAACGTGGTCTCCCTCAAGACCCTGAGGATCGCAAAAATTCCTAAACAACAAGTAGTTTACCACCCCATCATAATGAAGGACTTCGAAGGGAATAAGACGAGTACATATGGACACGTCAACTTGGAGCTGAAGGTTAGACCTATCCACACAAGGACTAAGTTCCACGTGATCGAGAAGGAGCAGAGTACCACATGATACTAGGAAGGCCTTGGCTACACGAGATCAAAGTTGTCGCTTCTACTAACCACCAATGCTTGAAAGCAGTCCTAACGAAGGTATTATCCGCATAACTGCATCTCCTTCCCCATACTCATCAATATACGACGCCGAGTTTGTAGATCCGAAAGACGAGGCATCCCAACGCCAAGACAAAGTCTACAGCATCCCACTCCCGAATTGGACATCCCTGGAGAAGTATGACCCACAACAACGGCCGAACGGAAACCCGAAGCAAGGAGAAGGAGAGGGCAAGACGGTGACTCACAAGAGGACAGGAAACTTGGTAATGGCCCAGGATGCTAAAGGGAGAGTAGTCTACCTCCGACGCCCGTTATAGCAATTAACAGGGGAGGCTAGTCATGGCTCTCCCCGCCCTGGAGAATGCAACTACAACGAGCGACAAGTGGAAGACGAAGTCCAGGAAGCACCTCCACAACTGCAAGATGGAACAGACTCCACCTCAGACGCACTCGAAACCATAAATATCGGAACAGACGAGTCACCCCGGCCCATCTTCATCAGTTCAACCTTGTCACCCAAGGAGCGCACCGAGTTCGTAGACCTACTAAAAGAATACCAAGACACGTTCGCCTGGACGTACGAGGAGATGCCGGGACTCGATGAAAAACTGGTAACACACCACTTGTCCATAATTCCAGGTTCTAGACCAGTCAAGCAACAACCAAGGAATTTCAGACACGACGTGGAAGAACAGATAAAAGCCGAGATACAGAAGCTGCTAACAGCGGGGTTCATCAAACCAATCCAACACACCACTTGGCTAGCGAACGTGGTAGCTGTTAAGAAAAAGAACGGTCAAATACGTTGTTGCGTCGACTTCAGGGATCTGAATAAGTGCTGCCCAAAAGATGACTTCCCGCTCCCGAATATCGACATGCTCGTAGATGCCACCAGTGGACACGCCATGTTCTCTTTCATGGACGGATACATCGGGTATAATCAAATAAAGATGTACGAGCATGACGCCCCGAGAACGGCATTTCGGACGCCCCTTGGGAATTTCTACTACACGGTTATGCCTTTCGGTCTAAAGAATGCGGGGGCCACCTATCAGCGAGCGATGACAGCCATTTTCCACGACATGATGCACAAGGAGGTCGAGGACTACGTAGACGATGTAGTCGTGAAATCCAAGACCAGGGCGTCACACATAGAGATCTTACGACGCGTATTCGAAAGGTGGCGGGAATACAAACTAAAGATGAACCCCTTGAAGTGCGCTTTTGGAGTTTCTTCAGGGAAGTTCCTCGTGTTCCAAGTAACAGAAAGAGGGATTGAGGTCGACCCGTCCAAGACCCAAGCCATTACCACCATGCCACCGCCTCGGACGGTGAGAGAACTAAAAAGCTTCATGGGGAAAGTCTCTTATATCCGACGCTTCATCCCGGGACTCGCCCAATTCGTGGCTTCGTTCACCCCCTTGCTGAAGAAAGATGTTGCATTCGCCTGGACATCTGTCCAACAAGAGGCGTTCCACAAAATACAACAATTGCTCCTATCACCGGCGGTCATGAAGCCTCCCGCGCGGGGAAAATCACTACTTCTCTACACTGCCTCGTGTGACGTCGCAATTGGAGCGATGTTAGCACAAGAGGACGAAGGAGGGGTGGAATGCCCAATCTACTACATCAGTCGTACCCTAAAGGGCGCGGAGCTTCGATATCCCAAAGCTGAGAAAGCCTGCCTGTCTCTGGTTTTTGCAGTACAGAAACTTCGACATTATCTCCTTTCCAACCAAGTGGTCCTGATGGCGAAAGCGGATCCCATCAAATATCTCCTCTCGAAACCGCCCTGATTGGAAGACCAGCAAGGTGGCTGCTACAGATGTGCGAGTTCGACATAGCTTGTGTGTCTCCGAAGGCCATCAAAGGGCAAGCAGTAACCGACCTTCTTGCAGCATTCCCGGGAGAAGACTCAACGGCTCTGCACGAAGAGGTGCCAGGAGAGTTCCCCGAGATAACGTTGGTAAAAACAGATACATGGCTGTTATACTTCGATGGATCCACCACCCCGAGCGATAATACTGGAGGAGCAGGCGTCGTCTTGGTATCCCCAACGGGTGAAGTATTCTCTCACTCGTTCAAATTGGATTTTAGATGCACCAACAACTCAGCCGAATACGAAGCCTTTCTCTTAGGACTATCATTAGCCAAACAAGCAGGTGCTACTCACCTCGAAATTAGAGGCGACTCCAAGTTGTTGGTAAACCAAATGAACGGAGTATACTCCCTCAAGGAAATCACCCTTGCCCCTCACAGAGCAGAGGCACAAAAGTTGCTGAACCACTTCGCTGACGCCATCATAACGCATACTGGACGCACTAACAACAGATACGCCGACTGCTTAGCGACCTTGGCGTCTAAACTCCAATTCAAAGGAGAGGAAGAAATTGTGACAGTATGGAGACGGACCGCCCCCTCAACTTGGATGGCGGAAGGCGAGCTCATACCGGACAACGACTGGCGAACACCCATTATCGAAGATCTAGGCAACTATACTACCACACGAAAACTCGGGGTAAAAGAGTTAAAACACTTCTTTCTTTTCCATGGGGTGTTGTATCATAGAAACCAGATGGGTCATTGTCCCGATGTTTGGGAGGACTTGAAGCACAAGAACAACTCGAGCGTGTCCATGACGAGGTCTGCGGGCAAACTCTTGTCGTAACCTTGTATCGAAGACTCCAGAGGCTTGGCTACTATTGGCCGACGATGGAAGCACAATCCCGGGCTCTACAAGAGACGTGCTCCAACTGCCATGCTCCCCCTCATCATCCCGAGGCCTTAGTGTGCCAGCTTTCTGAAGATTGGAGAGAACCTTTCATCAAGTACCTCAACGAGCAAGTCTTACCGGAAGATCAACACCTAGCTAGTCGTTTGATTAAAAGATCCAGAAGGTTCCTCTACCACGAAGGAATGTTATATCGCAAAAGCTACGGGGGAGATTTACTTCGCTGCTTGTTGGACGAGGAAATCCCCACGGTTCTGAGAGAGATGCACGAAGCAGAACACCAAGGGAAGAGGAAGTTGTTCCTACAAATCCATGGGAAGTATTATTGGCCAACCATGGAAGACGATGCAGCATCGTTCGTACAGAAATGCCACAAGTGCCAGACTCACGGAAACCTCATACATACCCCATGCCTGCCGCTGCGATCAATCAGTAGCCCCTAGCCGTTTTATAGCTGGGGACTCGACCTCATTGGGAAAATCAGCCCGCCTTCCTCGAAGAACCAAGAGTATATCATTACCGCAACAGAGTACTTCAGCAAATGGGTAGAGGGAATACCCTTGAAGAGCACAACCGGTGTCACAATTGCAGCATTCATCAAGGAGCACATCATCTGCAGGTTCGGGATCCCTAAACACATCATCACGGACAACGGGACACCGTTTGTTAACAAAGATGTGGCGAGCTTACTCCGAAGGTATGAGATCCAACACATCTGCTCCACACCTTACTATCCCCAAGGGAATGGACAGGCAGAGAGTACCAACAAGACATTGATTCGGATCATTAGCAGAACTATACACGACAACCCGAGGTCATGGCACGAACAGTTGCCCATGGCATTATGGGCCTACAGGATCTCTCCACGAAGTTCCACCGGGATGTCACCCTACTCACTAGTCTATGGCGCCGACGCCATACTATTAGCGGAGATTAAGGTACCGTCCGCACGTGTCGCGGCGGCAAGCGGTATCCATTGGAGTGAAGCCGATGTAGCCGATTCCAGGATAGCAGAGCTAGACTCCATAGACTCAAGGCGGGCCAAAGCAGAAAGACACACATAGAAATGTATCGGAAAAGACTCTCCCGAGCATACAACAAAGCTGTAAAACCAAGAACCTTTCAAGTGGGAGACTTGGTTCTGAAGACGGCAAAATACATCCAACGAGACGCCACGGCACTAAAATTCGCTCCAAGCTGGGAAGGTCCCTATGTTATCTCCAAGGCATCCGCGAGTGGATACTACAAGATAGTCACCGTGGACGGAAAAACAGAGGGGACTGTCATTAATGGCAAATGGCTGAAGGCGTACTACGCCTGAAAGAAAGAGGCAAGAAGCCATGACGCCACAACATGTGGCGCCCAAAAAAAAAAAACAGCGCCATGGGCATGGCGCCCCAACCCATGGCGCCACAGCAAGGGGAGGCGAGAATGAAGCCGCAAACCCACGGACATAGAAGCAAGCCCTACAAGATCACATAGATAGGCGCAGGATCAACGTTGCACCCCGCCAAGGATTAGCAAAGCCTTCCATCGCGGCGGTGACGAGAGGAGACATAATGTGGCCCTATCAAGCCAAGAGGCCACTCAGGCGCGACCTTACAACAAAAGAAGTCGAGAGATCGTATACGAGGGAAGATTATTGGAGCAAACTCGGAGACGCGGGGCACGTGGGGAAGTCAGGAAAGGGAAAATTCATTCTTTTAGATAAAATGCTCAACTGTTTCTTTATTTCTAAAAAAAAAAAGAGAAAAGTCTAGTACATTTTGTCCATGAACGTCAGAGCTCTGAACAAGAACACTCTTCCAAAATCTAAAAGCCCTTCCCCCTATC
>JAJJMA010000782.1:0-28863 GCA_023529015.1 Papaver nudicaule
ATTCCTGAGTTCTCACCTTATGGAGAAATATAGATACACTTTCTCCCAATATTCCACATCCACGCTCCCCAAAAAGATTTGTTATTAAGCGCAAGTTCAAGATAAGAACTCTCCCCCGTGTGGTGTCATTCATTAAAGAACAACTGACAAAGACTAACATGGACAAGAACAATTGAATGTTATCCAGTTTTGCTTTGTTAATAATCTCTTTTCCTTAGCCAATTTTTCTTGGAAAAAGAGTTTATGATTTCGAGTTTGGACAACTTCTAGAAATCATGCAACCAAAAGTTTCTTAATCGTGAGAAAAAGCATAACTTTTGTAAATAGACATAGCTTTACGTCACTACCGAAGCAATGGAAAAAGCTATGTATTGCAATAAGATTGAGGTAGACAAATCAAGTATTGCAATCATCATTAATAACATCTAAAAAGAATTTTTATTAATGAAATAAAGTAGTACATGCTTGAAAAACTCTAAAAAGCATGAAAAGGCAAACTACTTAATAGATTTAGTTTATATTCCTTAGGCAAAAGTAAGAACAAGTTCTCACATGGAATTAACTAATCTGATTGAGAGAACAGACTTATTACTTGAGTTAACCAAGATGCCAAGTTGTTCTTCGATGGTTCCAACTCTTTCAATTAGATCATGGAGGCTAGTATTCACATGATTTGCAAGAGCACCCATCTCACCATCGAAGTTCTTGAGTTGTTCAATTACTTCATCCATATTTTTATCAAGATGAGTTTCCTTTCCTTCTGTAGTTGCAAGCTCATGTAGAGAAGAGTGAATGGCTTCATTATCAGATGATTATATACGAATCTTCTTATTTGGAAAGACAATTGTCCAGGTTTCTTCCCTTTTTCCTCCAGAGTCTGTCATCTTCGATGTAATCTTCTTAATCTCAAATTCAGAGATTTAAAGGATTGGACAAAAGGTTTTTCATGAGATAAAATCTCTCCTTTAAGATAAACATCAAACAAGATTCTGGAGTCGCAGAAATTTCCCGACCGGTCCGGGAACCGAAAGGCAATCTGACAGAGTTTCCGTCTGACATCCCCTTTGCAGTCTCCCTAAATCCTTATGCAGTGTCTCTGTTGTTATCAGGATTATCTTAACAACAGAACTGCGCTTAGGATTTTAGTGAGAGGAGGATACTGAAGTCCTTGGTGACAAGGATATCATCTTCTTTCTCTTTCTGCTATTTTTCAAGGTGTTATCAATGGAACTTGATTTTGCACCTCTACTTCTCGGTTTTCCTCCTGCATCACATCTAGTGTGATAGGAGTTTTGATATGGGCTCTGACTAGCTCTTTGATTCACAGGATAGAAAGGACCAGTCTCCTTCTTCCCTTTCTCAACCCATACCTACCCGGTCTTTTGAAAGAATTTCTTCTCTCAGGTTGTTGCTCAACCCTTTTCCCATGAGGTTTAACAGGATGACCTTTACCTGTTTTTCTCTCATGGTCACATTCTTTAAGACTGGGTGAATGTGTTTTATGAGTATTTCTGCCACATTTTTGTGGAGAGTTACCTTTTCCTGGCTTTAACTTCTTAGAAGTATCAAACTTGGATTTTGTCTGAGAAGATTTCTTCTTTTCCAGGTTGGGTTTCTTGATCTTAAGACATTGCGTGTTACTGCCGTTGCTCAATTTCTTGAGTAGATCCGAATCCATTTTTTATCTCTTTCCAACAATTGTACTCTATGAAGTGTCGAAGAAAGTTTTCTACTTAGTTCTTCCTTTTCTTTTTCAAGAATTCGACATTTTTCTTCAAGTAACTTGGTAACTAAATACCCTTTGTTTGTTAGAGATGAAGAACTCGTTACAAAATTCTCATTATCAGGACTGGGTGGGGACCTTTCCTGATGTACAGCAAAAAGAGTCATGTTTTCAGCATTCTCTTTTACGAGATTTCGCTTTTGTGTAGCATCAAAAGCTTTGACCTTTCCACAATAGTCTTTATTTGGACATTCGGGAGACAAGTGACCGAATCCAAGACATTTGAAGCATTGTGGCTCATTGTCATTATCCCAAACTCTGCCTTTTGTCTTGGGTAGGTTATTGTACCTCTTCCTACCCCTCATAACTCTTCTCACCTGTTGAATAAATAATGATAAATCATTATCTTCATCATCTGTCTCGTGAGCTGAGTCTGTTTTCATGGCTTTCAGGCCTACTGTATTCTTTTGACCAGATTGTTTTTCATGGTCAAAGATTTTCAGTTTGGCAACAAGGTCACTTCTTGTTATATCTAAGCCATGCTTTTCTTGGATGGCATGCTTTTTGGATTCGTACCTTGAGGGTAATGACCTCAGAATTTTACTCACAATGTCCCTTTCCGTAATAGTTTTACCATATGTGTGACAGGCATTTACTATTTCAGACCATTTGTGATTAAATTCCTCAAAGGTATCATCCTCAAGCATTCGAAGGTTTTCCCAGTCAGACATGAGATTTTGAAGTCTAGCTTCTTTCTCTGCTGTATTACCTTCGAATACGTTCCTTAATCTATTCCAAGCCTCGTGAGAGGTTTCACATGTAGCTATGTGATGAAACAGATCAGGTGTGACTGCATGAATGATAGCATTAAGCCCATCATAGTTTTGCTTAGAGGCGAGTGTTTCCACATCTGTATAAACCGCTATGTCTTTGGGAACAATTTTACCGTCAACTTCAACAATTGGTGGTGTGTATTCCTTTATGACACAAACCCAAGTTTTGAAGTCTCGGGCTTGCAAAAACGAAGTCATTGCAGTCTTCCACCATAGGTAATTTGTGCCATCGAACTTTGGTGGTACGTTACAAGCACTTACGCTTTGATCCATGACTCACAAGCCTAGATAAACACAGACAGTTACGTCTTTAATGTGTTCACCTGCTCTGATACCAATTGAAAAAGGAGGGGTACCGAAATACGACCAACTTTTCGTTTGGGCTCGTGAGTCTTATGGTTAGGTTTGGACGATCTCAAAAATCAATATCCAAACCTAGATAACCGGAGTTGTGATCTAGGGATCAACTCAACAAAGATGAATCTTTGGAGTTAAACTCTACGGTTATGGATAACGTACTTCTTGTGTTTGCTTTTAATTATATGTCAGAGTTTATATAATTGCGGAAAGGAAAAGCACACAAGACACCAGAACGTTTTTTTAACGAGGAAACTGCCTTGCAGTAAAACCTCGGGACCTCGTCCAGATTGAACACCGCCCAGTACAAACTGACTATAAACGCTAGCCTACTATAAGACTTCGGTCTAGGATGTAGCAGAGACCAACTCAAGCCCTCCATGCGAATTGGCTACTGTCGCACTCCTTACGTCTCTAGATCCCCCACAGATCGTCACGCACTTGATTCCCCCAGCTGACGTCCTTTACAGGCCTAGGAGTTGATTTGACCGATGTCAAAGGCCTGTGTCAGCAATACTGGCTTTGCAACCTAATTGTTGACGTATGATGTAACTGTCCTCTATCAGTTTCTCATACACAAGTTGACTTCCTTCGGATGATTAAATCAGGTCATACGGAAATCTACTTCACAAATCAGGGCTAACAAGCAAACCGAGTAAGCTATGCCCAATTTGTCTATACCTCAGTTGTACACGAAGAATCACTTAATAAACTTGTACAACCGGAGCTAACTAGGTCTTACAACACCGAGTGCAGCCGTGCGTTGCTACCTTTCAACCCGATGTGTAACGTATCAGTTCTTGAATAGCCGTATAGCAGAAGAGACGGACTATGTAATAGACAAGAACGTGATCAGGTTACCAAGGTTACAGGTTAATCCGATTTCAACTAAATATGGTCTCAATCTCCTACATGTGCTTCCCAACTCTCAAGAGAAGTCTTTTATAGTAGTAGGGAGTTCCCAGAGGAGCTGCAACCTATAGATGATGACTATACCACAATAAGCGTTCACCGAAGTGAAAAGAGTTTACGATCACTTCCCTAAGGACCTTCACGTATGCTTGATGCTTGCGGTATTTGTCCATAGACACCTCTATTTATAGCACTCAATAAGATAGGTTGCTTTGGAATAAAGCAATCAATTACTTGTCCCACAAGTTAAAGAAACCCTAAACTTGCCAACCAAGTAATAGAGATTAATCTCAATTGGAATTCTTTTTATCATTATCTGCCAAGTGTTTTGTTAGCTCAAAAACACTTCAAGATAGAATCCAACAGACCTGAGATAATCTTTATCTTATTGACTCATTGAGGATCATTAGATGGACCACAAAAGATATTTATGTGATATAAAAGTCCACCTAAGAGATAAAGGAGTTTAGAGTTTGACCCAAGTGAAATTCTGAAAGAATATCCACTAAATCCGACACCAGCAAAGTAAGCGACATTGGGTTCGCGTCCTATGTTCGCGAAATAATCAGTCACTTTGGAACTCAGAAGAAATCTGAGTTTCTGGTTTGCGAACCGGTTCATGAACCGTGCGCCTGTCAGATTTCGTCAAATCTGGATTCCGCTGGAAGTTCTGGGCTTACCAGGACTTAGACGTGTATACGTCCTCAGCTGTAATCCATGGACTCTTTGCTCAAGAGTACTCCTTGAGATTCATCCATATCCAACTAACGATTTGCAAGCGAACCATTGTAATGGACACATGGCACCGAATCTATCTCATTCATTCTTGTACTCGCAGCATTTGTGGGAAGTCATGACAGAAGGTCACGTTAGACAAGAATACGATCTCAATCGCTATTATCACTACTAAAGTAGTCGACTATATTTCGAAAGAATAGAGAAAGTAGAATAGAAGAATTTCCATAAATTCATAACTCCTACTAACCTTTTGTCGATGAAGAATAATTGATGTCTTCTTTGTCTTCACAGTCTTCGTCTTCAAGGTCTCTACTACTTTGTCTATATCCCAATTCCGAAATCTAAACTCTAGTAGGCTAAATCAAGAATTGAGTTTTGACATCTAAAACTGACAACTAGCTTGACATGCCAACGCTAGTGGGTTTGACCGGACAATGTCCTAACAGTTAGTCTTTCTGTTAAATCTGTGACTAGTCTGTTAAGCTTGTGTTTAGTCTTTTGTGGCACTTTCGGTTGTGTCCTGGTTCTAGTTACAAAATATAACAGTTATATAAGAAGCTGTGGTTATATACTGAAGATGTTCCCAAGCCATCTGGATCAGAGAGGAAGGTTTTTTTGGGCTACTCCTTTGTGGCACAAAGGAGAATGGAGACAACATAAGGTCCCCATTTATCAAATCTCGGGCCATTTTTGTAAATGGTCAGCTGGCAACACTATCTTGGTGATTGCACAACAGCTTGGATGGTGGAAAGGTTATGCTTGGTATGTTTCATGGTATTGCTGCGGTGGTTATTTAGTCAAGACTGTGCTTATGATAGTAACCTCATATAGGAATGATCGACTTATAATGCATTGTATCATGTCTGGTCTTTGCTTCATGTACAACCAAATGTATCATTTCCTATAACTAATGAAAGTCTGTTTACCTTCAAAAAAAAAAGACATGTCATATCGTTGGTTCAAATCTGCAATTATCCACAAAACCCAAAAAAAGAAAAATCACCTTATATGCAGTATTCATGCAAAAAAAAGAAAGCTCTGCAAATGTTTACAACAAATCCAGCCTTATGTGCTCTCATCAACGCCCGCGGCGTGGACCCATACCTTGAAATCATGCCATAATCTTGTCATTTCCAATCTTGCAACTCGTTCAATGTATATTAGCAAACAGTTATTCAACCATTCATCCCCAATACGGTTGCGCAAACGAATTTTCACTATTTTCATTGCAGAAAATACTCGCTCAACCGTAGCTGTAGCAACCGGTAATATTAACAACAAATAAACATGAGGATATACGTTATCTCTTTTCGTTTCTACTATTTTTTGTGCAAGACCACTAATTCCATTCAATTCAGAAAATCCACTACTCGAAAGTACATCAACAATAAAAGTGTCTAGTCGATGTTCAAGAACCATAAGATCTAACACAGAGAAATCAAGAGGATATAGTTTAGCAAGGCAAAGTAGTGCGCCTTTGTCGAAAGCTGAAAAGTCTTGGCTTGGATTTAAACACGACATACAAAGGAGCAACTCAGTGTTCACCTCATTGAATCTATCATTGAGTGCTGAAATTTACATATCCGCAACCGTGTTAAACAAGCCAACTTGATAGTGATGTAAATTTGTTTTTTGTAAATCAATATGCATACCTCTTCTAGCTGCGAATAAGGAGATGTCATAAGGAACCTCTATCTCATGTTCGACACAAAACGTAGAAACATCATGCATAAGTCTATCACAACCACCATCTCTCGTTTGTAGTTTATTTTTAGATACCCTCACCAAGTTTATAGCAATCACAATATTTTGGTCTTTTCATTGCAATGCTTGTGATAACTCATTGATAATTGCCAATGCATTCCTTACCTGAAAATAAGGTAAAGCCAAAATCAAACATGGGCATCGAAATCAGTAAATCAATTGCCTCTCCCTTTTTTTTCCGGAGTACCATCTCTACTTACAATCTCTAGTAGATCCAAAACAGAAGGAAACATATGAATTAAGCTTCACAATGTGTTGCAATGCGTACCCATCGCGTGTCAGCAACTCGTTTGAGGCAAGTTTCTTGATTCAGTCCCGGACCGGTTAACCATTCACCTTTATCGACTAGTTTAACCACCCTAGCGAATCCTTTCTCTCAAAGAATATCCCTACGTTTGCAAGATCCAGAAACAATATTAACAACTTGACCTACCACACTAAAGAGCAAAGCAACTTCGTTGTGTTTTTGAGCAACATGGATAAGTGCCAACTGAAATTGATGCGCAAAACAATGAACGACATATGCTGATGGGTTTTACCTTAAATGAGTGCCTGAAGTCCGTTAGTCGCACCTTGCATATTGCTAACTCTAGTATCCGCCAAATCATATTTCTGAGAACACTTTTACATCGAATTCGTTTCTTATGGATTAAAATATACCGGCTAGATATTCAGGTTGTCAACGTTTACTTAAAAGAATTTTTTCTCGGACCGCACATAGCCAAGCCCCATTATGGTTCCTTCTCTCTAGGGCTGGGCAAAAAGTCTGAATCCGCGGATTGGGCCCGCAACGGCCCGCAAATGTGCGGGTAAAAACCAAACCGCTAGAGCAATGGGCCGAACACGGTTTAATATTTCAATCAGCATGATTTGGCGGGGCGGACGCGGTTTGCATTTTCGATCCGCGGATTTATCCGCAAACCGTAGATAGGATGGTAGTTATACTAATACCCTAGGGATATTAATGGAATTCACGACCTAGATAAGTTAGCCTATTTTCCATTTTCTTCTTCTTTTTTCTTCTCTCCTTCCTCGCAGTCCCTAAAATGTAAAATTACTCCTCTCTTTTGAATCAGTTTGATATACCTGTAGAAGAAAGATCAGTTGGATAACACTTTGATATACCAAGAAGTATACCAAGAAATATACCAGGAATCTAAGAAGTTTCAGTTGGATTTTTTCTTTTGTAGAAGAAAGATCAGTTTGATATACCTGTAGATAAACGGAGAAAAGTGGGGTGCGATGAAATCAAGGATGGTAGGCCAAAATCGTAGTATTACAAGGCAAGTGTTAACGACAGTTGTGAATAACACTTCTGGTGCTTTAGATATATCAATTTTTCATCCTGGGGATTGTAGATTTACAAGGTCAGTACAATTTTTCATCTGAAACGGTTTGCATTTTCAATTTTTTTTTTCCTTTTGAATGATTTTGAGTAGATTAATGAAATGGGTGTATGAATATCAGGTATGATGTTGTGATTCATTTTAGGGTTTCAGAAATTAGGGATTTATGTTTAGGAATTTTGTTTTGTAACTGTTAATTGAAAATGATTTAGGTTATTTATTTGTGTTTTAATTGATTTATTAGCAATGAATTTTGGGAATGAAAATTCTGGGATTTCTTTGGTTTACATGTTTGGTTCTGAGTTCTCATCATCCTGGATAATCCCCAAGGTGAAGAGAGAACTACACTTTTGAAAAGTCTATCCCCTCTTTTCTGTTGGTTGTGAGTGTTGGTGTGTTTACTGTGCTTTGGTTAGTAATTCATCTTGAATTGGTTTAAACTGATAACAATGTTAATAATTCCTTCATCTTTAATGGATTGTAGATGGCGTTGAATATTGTTTCAGTGAAATCTGCAGTCTGGGAGCATTTTGATGAACTTGCTAACCAGTGTCCTAAAGTTCAGTGCAAATATTGTCAAAGGGTGTTTCCATATGGTGGTAAAGCTCATGGAGGGAATTGGTTGAGGTTCCATATATGGGAAAACAATGTCCTGCTTACCTTGAACCAGCAAAAGAACATTAGTGTTGATTCTGTTGAAGCATCTAGGGTATTTAATGGATGCATTGGAAGTAAACTTTAGTTTTGTTGTAATAAATTGATTGTCTTATATGTTGTAATAACTTAATAGCCTGTAAATTTTTGTTCAGATCTCTTAATTTTTCTTTTTTTTAATGCCAGAAATCTGCGGTTAATCCGCGTCCAAACCGTTTAATCCGCTAATCCGCGGGTAACGGTTGCGGACACGGTTGGATTTCTTAATCCGCACCATTTGACGGTTTGGACGCGGGTGACCCCTAATCGCAACCGTGCGTCCGTTGCTCACCCCTGCTTCTCTCCCACCCTTGGCTAGCCACATTTTAGATGGGGCCAAGTCAAAGGCTTGTACATTATAGTGCTTGCTCTGGGTCTGAGACTGAGCCCAAGTTTGTTGAACTACACGAACACTCACGTATTCCAATGAAAGTTCTTTTCTCTGTAGAAACCAGCATGGCTACAGAATTACGAAATTCATCTCTTACAGATAAAATTTCTCCACAAATTCCTTCAATTCAAGTACAAATCTTTCGTGGGTGTCTTTTACTTTTCGTGTTTGGATTGATTTTCGAATGTTCAGTTACTGTTTCTTCAGTTCTACTTCATTTCAAGGCTACAGGTGATGATTCAATGAAACCTGAGGAGCTTACAGTAAATCCTAATCCCAGAATCTCTCCAGTGTATCTCTGTGCTGAGGGCGCTGCTCTCTCTCCTCTTACAAAAGATGAAATAATTTGGAAATGGATCGGTCATTACAAGAAAAAGTAGGCAACTTTACTGCTGAATTGACTCAGGTATGGTTCCTATCCTGTACAAACTTTTAAGACTTGCTCAATTTTGCAATTTTGCCTGAAAACAAGTTCTTGTGCTACTAGTTTTAATCTCTTGCATGAAACCCTTTCATGTTTTACTGCACATATCATGATATTCTTGTTGATGTGCTAATCTGAAATAACTCACAAAAGGCTCTATTTGATTCTAACTTTATGAATTCTATATGTTGCCGAATAATTATTAGTGTCATATGGCTTTAAGCAATGTATGTTTCAGTCTGAAAGACTAGTGGTGAGAGCAGTGCTGGCTTGCATGAAACAGTGTCTATCTCCATTGTTCTACATTTCGCGCATCAGTAGAAATGATCTTATAGCAGGCTTTAAATGGGGATTAGCCGATTGCTTCTTCTTTGGCCTTGGTTCTCACATCCAAGACCAAACCCAAATCTGAAAAGGAGAATGATGACTTCCTGCAAATGTTAGAATGTGTTATAAGTTTGTATAGTGTTAAGTTACTCGGGTCGACAACCAAAACAGGTAAATTGTTAAGTTACTCGGGTCAGCAAAATGATTGGTATAGTGTTCAGAGTTCATTTTAACATGGGGTGTCATAGATAATGACTGCAAAATTGGAAGAGGTTCTGTCGAATCAAATCGTTTTTTCTTTTAACAGCTAAAATCATAATGTATCTCCCAATCAGCGTAGAAAGTTATGAATATTTATGAGACGCAAACCAATTGAACCCCAATTTCATTTACTGACCTCTCTATTCTAGTTAACAAAGAAATTTCACACAAAGCAATCAACACAACTATTTGCAGTCTTAAATGGCACATAGACAACTGTGGGACAGAATTATCTTTGAAAGTGACAACAACTAAATGATGGAGTTTAATGCAGGAAATGTTAGTTGGACCTGTATGGCTATTACACCATATATACGGGTCCATCTTTGAATTCATCTTTGAATTTGAGTCACTAGTGAAATTAAGCTTTTTTCTTGCTTCAAATTTTGGTATCTGTAATGTTGTATAGAGTTGAATCCAGAAAACAAAAAGGAGAAAAATAAAACTCAAAGTAAAGCAGAAGAACACTTGTAATCTTGGCTTTCTATACTCGTGTGTATAGTATATGCATAGATATGGATGAGAAAAACAATTCAAATTCATGGTTTTTTGTTACGTTTCTGATTTCTCTTGCCGTCTTCTCATCCAAAAACCGTCTTTCAGTTGCAGTTGATACCCTCTCTGTAGGCGAATCCTTGATTGGAAACAAGACGCTTACAGCAAAAGGGGGCGACTTTGAGTTGGGTTTTTTCAGACCAGGTAAGGCTCTGAAATGGTACATAGGTATCTGGTATAGAAAAGTATCGTTTCAGTACTTAACAGTAGTTTGGGTAGCAAACAGAGAGAGGCCCCTTACGGACTCGTTTACTTCAGAACTGAAGCTCTTAGAGAACGGAACTCTAGTTTTCGATGACACATCCCAAGTTCCAATTTGGTCAACTAGTTCGAGGCTTCGAGCTCAAACACTACGTTGAGTTCTTCTCAAGTGGTGCTTGGCGATGATGGAAATCTTGCTGTGAGAGATGTGTCGAACGCTTCTGCCGTGGTTTGGCAGAGCTTTGATGAACCTACTAATTCATGGCTAGCTGGTGGAAAATTTGGGTGACAGACGTACCGACAAATCTCAGACGCCTTATTTCATGGAGAAATTAAGAAATCCCTTCTCCAGGGATATTTTCTTTAGAAGTAGACATAAAGGAAAACAGTCAGCTTATTATGAAATGGAACATGTTTCATACGTATTGAGCTAGTGGAGAATGGAACAGGCAGAGCTTAGTCTTCCCCTTGATTCATGAGATGAGATTAAACCATGTTTACAATTTTAGCTACGAGGCGAACAATGAAGAAACTTACTTTACCTATGCACTTCATGATACCAGTACTTATACTAGATTTGTGATGGATTTGTCTGGACAAAATGAAGCTATTAACATGGTCGGGTCAAACTGCAGAGTGGAAATCGATTTGGTTGGGACCAACCATTACATGTGATGTTTATGGTGTTTGTAAGGCATTTGGTGTTTGCCATCAGGTTACAGTGAAATGTGGTTGCTTACAGGGTTTTGAAGAAGACTCTTTGAAAGATTGGAGTTTAGGTGATTCAACTGGTAGGTGTATTAGAAAAACTCCTTTGCAGTGTGGAAAAAGTGACGCTTTTTTGCAAACTGTGAATATGATCCTGCCTGATAATCCGCAGTCTTCTGGAGTTAAGAGCCTTGAAAAATGCGAACTGGCGTGTATGAACAAATGTTCTTGCAATGCTTATGCTTATAATGGCAACTTAGGGTGCTTAATATCGGATTCAGATTTGTAAAATCTGAAACTTTCAGATGTTGACCGTGGCGGCTATTTCAAATTGTCAGGTAAAACATGATGATTGGCACTAGATTACTCGCACTAGTCTCCTGCTATTATTGTTTCTGTTAGTTCAGTCAAACTGTTTCAGGCAAGAAGAGATTAATATGGACAAACATTGCTATCATAATTCCTGTCATCGCTTCAGCTACATGTGCCATATGTGCCTTCGTCTACTTGTTCAGTAAGACTTTGTTCTCTGGATGTAATTTCATGTGCTTATCCTCTGCAGGGACTAACGTTATGTGCTGGTAAAAGAACACATCCTACACTTAATGTTATTTATTTTCAATCCTCAATGAAATCAGGAACTATGCAAAGATCACTGAAAAGACTACTCTTTGGTTTCAAAGCATTCAAAAAGATTCCACAAATACAAACATGTTGAGAGATGGTGTAACTGAAGAAGAAAAACCTGAATTACCACTATATGGCTTTGCTGTTATAGCCGATGATACCAACAACTTCTGTTAAAAAAATAAGCTTGGAGAGGGGGCTTTTGGGCCAGTGTATAAGGTAGTATTTTGTTATATGTTTTTAAATTCTCATGATCATGTGTAATATGACTAATGTCTATTTTTATTTGCTGATTGTGCTTAGGGAAAAGTACAAAATGGTCAGCAGTAAAAAGACTTTCCAAAAGCTCGAGGCAGGGGATTGAAGAGTTGAAGAATGAGGTTATATTGATCTCCAAACTCCAGCACCAGAACCTTGTTAAGCTTTTGGGTTACTGCGGTGAAGGAGAAGAAGACATGCTGATATATGAATACATGCCCAATAAAAGCTTGGATGCATTTCTCTTTGGTTTGTCTACTCACAGTTGTGAACCATTTTCCAGCTACTGATAATTCATTATTCCTTGGGATCTTTCGTTTTTATTTTTATGTTGTAACCGACAACATCATAGTTGCCCATGAACTGCTTCACACGATGAAAACCACTAAATGGAAAACTGGATATATGGCTCTTAAGCTTGATCTTTCTAAAGCTTTTGATAGTCTGGAGTTGAATTTTATTCTTCAAATCCTTAGCTTGTTTGGTTTCAGTAAAGAGTTCTGTGATATCATTCATATGTGCATTTCTATTGTTTCCTATTCAATCCTTGTTAATGGATCTCCTTCTGACACTTTTCTCCCTACTAGAGAGATTCGTCAAGAAGATCCTTTGTCTCATGCATTATTCATAATATGTATGGAAGCATTATCTAACCTTTGACTCTATGCTGAACATGAAAAATTGATTACGGGTGTGAAAGTTACTGCTCAAAGTCCACCTGTCAATCATTTATTTTTTGCTTCTTTTTTATTTGCTACTGCCAACATAGTGCAAGCTAGAAATATTTTACATATTCTTGATATTTTTAGTGGATCTTCAGGTCAACTTGTTAATTACCAAAAGTCAGGAGTTTGTTTTAGTTCACATGTTCCAAACAAGCATTGTAAGCTTTTAGCAAGGATTCTGAAAGTTACTAGGATCACTAAGAATGATAGGTATTTAGGCACCCCTCTTTTCTTTCGTAGGTCTAAAACTTTTAATTATCAGGTTATGTTAGATAATATTTATAAGAGAATGCAAGGATGGAAAGCCAAACTTTTATATATCCCAAGCTGGTAGAACCACTTTGATTAAGTCTGTTAGCAGTGCTATACCAATGTTCCAAATGATGTGTTTCTCCTTACCTACTAAAACTCTAGACAGACTTGAGGATCTCCAACGAGATTTCTGGTGGAAGAAAGATGATCACAAAGGTGGTCTTTACCTTAAAGCATGGAGTTCCATCTGTACTAGCAAAGCTAGTGGTGGTTTAGGGATTTGTAATCCCCATAAATTTAACTTAGCATTGCTGACTAGGTTAGCTTGGAGGCTTATAAATAATCCTTCTCAACTTTGGGCTCAGATTTTGAAATGCAAATATTTTCCTCATGTTCACCCTATTCATTTTCAAAAGAAGTCTACTAAATCTTGGATCCGGACTAGCATTTGTAAGGGGCCTTAGAGTCATTCAACGTAATCACTGTTGGGAATTAGGTTCTGGCTCTTGTCAGAAGATAGTCCCACATCACCTAGATCAGCCTTAATGAACCTAAATATAATATGGAAGGGCCACTCCACTCATTGCCAATTGGTTTTGAGTTGACTGGAATTGGAGCAGAAGCAAAAAGGAAAAAGATCGGATATCAGTTGAAAAGTCTTGACAGTTGCATCTGATACTAGGCGACATACTCTAGGCCTAGCACTAGTACTAAATAAAACGTATAGCATATTTATTTTTATACAAAACATTAAACATAGAGTGCTTTAAACTAATTCCCCCATGTTCCATAGGGGGGAAATGGGGGAATGAACTAAACTGTTACAACTTGACTACTCAAGAAGCTCCGAAAAATTCTTAGATTCTGCTTCCGAGTCACAACTGAGTTGGACCACCGATATGTTCAATTGTAGGCTCCCTTGTTAACATATTTTAAATCAGATGATCAAAGCAAAAAGACAGACAAGATAAGGAAAAACAAGATTGGGAGTGGACAGGTGGTCTGTGATTGATAGCAACAACGACTTCCAACAGTAGAGGATTGGTGGTTGAATTGTATGTAACCAAAACAAACAGTCAGGAACAAGAGGGGTTAAGAGCAGGAAGCAAGCCATGGAAATGGTGAAGAGTGAAGACTGAGATCGGACTAAAGATCCAGCTTCGAAGAAACCAGATCAAGGTGATGTGAACTCAAAACAGTCAGGAAAAAGACTTGGTTACTTTTTGTTGGTATGATTCGTAATATTGTCACTTTGCGAAGGCTCACCATAATCCTTTTGATCCAAAAATCAGGTCCACATTACAAGCACCAGTACTACTTCTGCTGATATTATAAATACAAAATAAGATATTACCCTAGTAAACATTAACAAGTAAGGACTTGGTTGGGAGCCGAGCAACAAATTGAGCTCCAACCCCTTTTTGAATTGTTACGCCTAATCTATGGAAGAGAAAATTACCTACTTTAACATTAGCATCATGTCTAGCTAAGTAGTTCTTGAGTCTTTGGAAGAACTCAATAGTTTCCTCACCGAGTTCGCCTAAGGTTGTGAAAGCCAAAGTACCAAAGCTGTACCCATGAGTCGTGCAAATGTCAAGATATTTCTTACATTTTCGCTCCACTGCCTTAGTCACCGCATGTCCAAGTGTAAAGTGTTGTACCCGGCCGCCAGTAAATGGTGAAATACCTGTCACATCGAAACATATGTCGCGCCCGTTGTCCCAATTGTAGACTAGGATATCTGCAGGTCTAGAATCACCACCATCCTCAGTGAGAAAACCCAAAGCCGCCTCGGTCTTGGCTTGCACCCCTGCTCTAAAACAAATGTCGGCCACTGTGTCACGAACAAGGTCGTGCCGATACTTGACACCAACACCATGTGCACAATGCAGGGCGTGGTCACCATAGATATCCATATATTTGTTGCAACAGATACAAGGCTTACCATCAGTAAACAAAGGGATACCTAGCCTATAGCCAAGAACGGCACTGAATTGGCGAGCCCCAATTTTTTGACCTAGTCCGTCTATTGGGATCGCTAACAGGTAGTCTTGTGCATGGTTAATCTTGTTGCTCTGCCATAGAAACAAATCCCTCCTGGACATATTGTACTGTAAGGGCATCTCTTTCATCACAGCGACAAAGTATTGTACTGCCAATTTACTCATAGGATGGGGGGCAGTTTCGTCGACGCTGAATGATGAAGGTTCGATACCACAAGCATGTAGATACGTGTCCAAAGCAATCTGATATGTAGAGTTACTGTCAGAAATACCCGAATTGCGTAAGATAACACCTTGCGGTTGTTGAGTTTGCATAATAGAGGCAAGGAAGCAATATTGCATGGTGTCGTACATAGTGTATAGCCCTAAGCCTCCGTCTCTGATAGGAAGTGAGGAAAGACGTTGATGTAGAACACAAAAACCTGGTCCATCTCCAGTAACAAGCAATCTGACATAGTTGGAGAGATGATTATCAAAAACAACATGCGCTTCTTTCAAAAACTCGGGTGGTGTTGTGCGCATCGTGAAGTAAAGCTTGGACACTCCAGAACAACTACGCAACAAAAGCATTTCACTTTGGGGGTCATGCAGACCATGTATAGCCTCCATAATATGTGTTGTCTTCCGCACTCTATCCATGACCATTTGGCTACAAAACTGGTAGTCTAGACTCACTGGACCGCCAAGAGTTTTACTCCAACATCAGGTCTGTCTATGTCCCGAGGGAAGACATCATCTAGCTTGCTCCTATCATCAATACTAGGCCAGAAAACCTGGGTTTTCTGAATGTTAAGGTCAAGGCCCACTGCACCCCCATCTGTTCGAATGATCTGCAAAGCCTTAGAAACCATAAGAGTATCACCTATAAGAGTACCATCATCTAGGTACCAAGCTTGTAGATCAAGCTTACACTGTTCAGAGATCTTCAAAAGAATGGGGTGTAGAGTTAGAGAGAAGAGTAGTGGCCCTAATGGGTCTCCTTGTTGGAAACCTTGCGATGAAGAGAGGGTGTCTGCACCGTAATATAACCTGGCCGGAGATGCATAACAAAACTCTACCCACCTAGCAATAGTAGGGCACTTGCGCCTAACCTCAAGTAACATGGCAGACCTATCCACAAGGTTAAAAGCGTTTCTAAAATCGACTAGAAGCATGGACATAGAATTGAGGTTACTCTTCTCACCCAAGATGCGGTTAACGGAATGCAGGATAGATTCACTTCCACAAGGAACACCCACTCCAAATTGCAAATCACTTAGGTAACTACTCATGTCCTTACTAACACTTAAAGCAGCCACTTTAGAAACCAATCTCCTCCATATTGTCCCGACAGCAATAGGTCGTATTCCACCACCAACTTTGAGAAGAGGAGTAAGAGGAGCACTCGCTATAAACTCGCCAAGTTGAGTGGGGCACCTACCTGCCAGTAGAAGATTGACAATTGTAGTAGTAGAGGAAAGGAGTTCATCGGCGACAGCAGCAGCAGAACCACTAAGCGCATCAAGGAAGTGCTGAGCATGAAGACCATCCCTACCGCAAGAAGTACCTCTCGGAAAACTCTTGATTCTCCCAAGAACCATATCTTGACTTGCAATAAAAGAGTCTACTTCAATAGGTGTATTGGGGAGGACGGGTGGTGGCGCATAAGGGTGTTTCAACTGCAATTCATATAGAGTTGCATCCGTTTGTAGGGCTACGTCGTTAGATGTAAGAACCCTAATAGCAGCAGTAAAGGATCCCTGACTCACTTTTCTTTTACAAAGACGACGATTGATCTCATCTTGCCTCTTCTTCTTGGATTGTTGTTTGTGAGAGATAGTGGAAACCGCATCATCTAACAGTTTTTGGGCCAATTTAAAACAACCATCCGTTTCCCTCCACTGCACAAGTGCCTGGTTGATGGAGGAAACTTGTAATCTCCTTCGCTGGCCTGACCTCTCTTCTTTATTGTTCTTGGTAACATAGTTTCTAAGGGTACAGATTGGAAAGAGCAACAATTTAATCCATGCACATGTGTCGGAGGGGTTGAGAATAACATTATCCATCGTTTGTTTGAACCCTCTAGCGAAGTTGAGCCTGCATTTGGCTGGAATGTGCCTGATAGTATGAGTCTGAGAGCGGAGAACCCTGTCCAACAAAGATACATCTAGGCAAGGCACCGGGTCACCTACCATTTCTACATTTACGACATCAGCTGTAGGGGTGCAAGGCTTCTCAATACCATGGATAAGGGAGCAATCACCATTGTAAGAGGCAAGACTCACTTCACCTCCATGTGTGTTTCCATTACAAGGTTTCTTTCATGCCTTAATAGCCATACAAGAAGTGCATAACCACTTCTTCAACTGTCCGAGAGCAATTTCCCACGAATCGAAGACGACAACATTATCTCTTAACCTGTCCCTGCATCTATCATTGCCAATTCCAGTCAGGAGATGTATATCTTTGAAATGCCCTTCAAATGAACCCCTGGCCAGTCCCCTACCACCTCTACCATTCTTACAACCATCAAACCCTTTAAAGGGACATTGAATGAAACCATCATGAGTGTCTAAGGTAGACAAAACCTCTTGAGAGTCTGCAGCAGCCATGGTCTCCTGCGAGTCTAAAACTGACCGGGAAGACAGCTAACAACAGACATGGCAAATAGTGCTGAAACCCCCTGTGAAGTTAGTCAGGAATTTTATCAAACATGTAGTGTGCATTTTTCTGATGATGTACAACCAAGAAACAAGATGATTTCCAGCCGTTTTCTATCTCCTTCCCTGCAAATACTCAACACACAACATAGACCCATTCATACTACAACAACCAGGGGACTCAAAAATACTTCAAAACCCATGAGGTGAGTCATGGCTGAGAAGAGACTAAATGGAAGGAAAATGAGAAAGTTTCATTTGAAAGAAGCTGAGAGTTAATCCTAATGTTGATCAATCAGAGATTGACCGATTAAAAGCGGTGTAGGGGTGGCGAGGGAGGAAAAGGTTAAGGAGTTGGTTGTTACAGGAGGTGTTCAGTTGAGTTTGGGGGTGAAGGCAGTTTGGGGGTGAGTTTGAGTTTGGGGGTGACCGATTCAAAAACTAATTTGGGTTCGTAATATTGAACCATTACAAGGGGCAATAATTAAAAATAATACTCCCTCTGTCACAGTTTAACTGTCCTCATTACAATTTTTATTTGTCTCAAAAATGTAACCAGTTTCTAATTATATTTGTATTTTTCTAACAAACTCGCAGATATACCCTTATAAAATATTTAGATAAAGTGGAAACAAATTTATAAATATATATTCTTATTACAATATTTATATTTTTTTTCCTTTTATAGTTATCAAAAATAAAGTCATATATTTTCTCTTTATTATTTTCTACCTAAAAATAGAAATTCATTTATACTCTCTATATTTAATATGGGTATACTCGTACATTCAAATAATCTCCTTATTTTTTTGACTTAGTCAAAGCGGTCAATTAAATTGAGACGAAGGGAGTATTGTTTTGTCGTAGGAATATGGGGGGAAGGGTGTGTGACCACCACATGGCAAGAAATATTTCTTTCCTAAGCATCTTCCTAAGCATCTGGTAGATGATAAAATTAGTCAGATTTGCACCACTATAGGACTGTCTAACATACAAACTGGTAAATTTGCCAACTATACGGGGGAGAGAGATTTTCTATCGAGCTAGAGAATCAATCTCCATTGATAGAAACAATATCGCACGAGATTAGTTTCCACGCTGATCCAAATTTTCATCCGACGATCCATATTTATACCTACCGTAGAAACTCTATATATTAATACCCCATATATTAATAACTTACACATACAGAAGAAACAGACTTTGCTATGAAGGGAAGGATACACCTTTATATAAGATGAAGAATAAGGTTTATCGTCATATTAGAGATAATGCAAGAATATTTCAGCTACATATGCAACCGGGTGAAGATGATGCTATTCTGGATTATTTCAAGATTGAGAGAAGAACAATGGGTTATTTACAGGCTACTTATTGTGTTTGGATTCCACCAGAAGAGGATGAATTGATGATTTGTTGTGATGGTTCTACTGATACGAGTACTGGCAAAGCTGGTTGTGGAGTCATTGCTCGTAATAATAATCTGGATGTGTTGGGTGCAGTGTGTGAAGGCTTAGGCGAAGGAAACAACTACTGGGCAGAGCAACTTGCAGTCATTATTGGTTTGGAGTGGAGCAGACAATGGATTGTCAGAAACATCAAGGTGAGATCAGATTCTGCTGCTGCAATTCAGGCTTTCAAGTCCGGCAATATTTCTTGGAGGCTAAAATTCAGATGGATTGATGCTGTTGAGCACTATGATAGAGTGATTTATGAACATAACTTGCGAGAAGTTAATTTCTCAGCTGATAGTGTAGTTAAAAGGGGAGCTCAGCTGAATTTTGGAGTTACAGAAAGGTTCGATGATAAGCGCAACTTTCCGATGGATGTGGAGGACCCAAATACGACATATACTAGGGTCAGGAGAGTTTAATGGGCTTTGTGCGCTGCTCTTAATGGGCCTACGAGCTCAATTTGTTAGTGGTTTAGTTTAAATGAGCCAATTTTGGTAGTCTCCTAAGTCAGCTTGCTGAGTCGGTGAGACGCCATTTTGGTGAGTCTATTAGTTGCTAGGTTAAGAGGAGATGAGTTTTCTGCCCGCCTGAGTCAGTTTTCTGAGTAAGGATGTGAGGTTAACTCAGTGAGTCTTATGGTTTTAAGGCCTGCGTGCCAATTTTTAGTTTCTAAATTCTAAGTAGATTGTAGTCCAATTGTATATCCCTAGTCTACTTGCTAATAGGCGCCCTTTGTTCCTAGGGTGTCTGTGTATAGCTGTTGCATTGTAAATTTTCCTCGTGTTTAATTGAATGACCTATTAGCAGCTCCACATATTAATAAAAATTAAATCTCATGTGACCTTTATATATTAATAACCTCCATATATTAATGATTTTTGCTGTTCCCAAGAGCATAAATATATGGAGTTTTTACTGTATATAAATACCAATACCACATCCAATTTAACTCACACCTTATCTACAATCTCTTTTTAACTTAGTTCTTGCTAATCCCTCACTAATTTTTCCAGATTTTGGCTTGTCCCTAATATATTCCACACTGGAGTGAATTTAAGCATCTGGAAGAAGAAGATTTATATATGCAGTTGTAGAAATTATGTGTTTCAATCCCTACAACCTACTGGCGAAGATGCCGAAGAGAAGCCCATTATATTCTGGCAAGCCTATTTGAAAAGTACGTAGAAGAAAATGGAAACAACAGAGATCGTGATGCACACAGGTTGAAGGAATGATTTTCAAGGATTAAAAGAGAGGTGATGGAATTAGTGGCGCTAGTTATCCAAATGAATCGAATAAAAATAATTGGTGAAATCAATGATGATGTGTTAAGAAGATTGTTAGTGGAAAGTCGAAGAGTGAGAAAGACATCTTTTGGTCTCTTAAATTGTTTCCATGTCTTGCAGACAATACATTCGAGCGTTATGTTGTAATAATGGCATTAGGTCCAAATAATTTAAGTTAAATTCGAGTATTGTATTAAGAACAATTTTTTATTTTAATTTGCAATGTTGAATACTAGATTAAAAATAAAAGTAATCATAGAAACACCAATTTAATTCAATATGAGATAGTTAAGCTGCATTACATAATTGAACACATTACAACTCATTAATCCACACTACAAGCAATTAAGCTTTTCAATAACCAAGACACTCTTTAAGAATAACCTTAAGTATGTTGTAATGAGCGGCGTACTGATAACTAGAGAATTTCCATCTTCGATATTCCTCTTGAGGTCTCCTTACAAGTTCATTGTATGTTTCAACCCTAAGTCGTTATTCTTTTACAATACGATACAAGGCTATAAATCTTTAAACTTCTTTCTTTATTATTTCAAGACGACTAAACAACCGACAAATATCACGGTTATTAGGGGTTTACAATTTCAAAAAATTGTTCTAATAACTAATACTTACCATATCATTTTGTCGTCGTTCTTCCCTCCTCTTTAGATAGTATGGCACATAATTTCTAGAAAGATACAAATCTTCTTTCAGAATGAAATCAGGACCGTGCACTGAGTATTTCTTTTGATTTCGATTGCCACGATATTCCTTCTATTGATCGAGTTGAGGGACTAGATGATGAAGGATTAAACAAGGTAGAAGATTGTTTCTCTAATTTCGATTTCAACAAACGTAATATTCTTCTATAGATCGAGTTTGTGGAGTAGATGAATCAGACATTGTAAAATTTTATTTGAGTATTAGAGGAAGAAGATTTCAATGTTTATAGAGAAAAAAATCTAACAACTCTTTTTTTTTCAAACCATCCGATCCTAACGGCTCTTTTTTTGAAACCATTTGACCCTAACAATTCTTTTTTCATTGATAAAACTTTAATTAAAACTTTCATAAAATCTGAATTTCAAAACGTTGTACTATCTGGTAACATCTAAATTTCACCGATAAAATGAAAATCTAACGTTCAACTTTATTTACAATAGTACGTCATATTTTTTTACATATAATAAACCTTAATGGTATATCATTTATGTTTATCTTTATCTTTATTTTTATTCTTATAATCACTAGCTTATGCAATAAATAATTGCTTAGTTCAAATAAGCTAGTGATTATAAGAATAAAAATAAAGATATTAACTTCAGGGCATCAATTTCTCAGGACTAGCCTTAGTAATATGGTGAACAGATTCAAGAGAAAGAGCACTCTTGGGTTGGATTCAAGAGAAAGAGCACTTTGATATTATTGGAGGGATTGCGCGAGGCCTTCTCTACCTTCATCGTGACTCTCGATTAAGGGTTATTCATAGAGATCTTAAAGCAAGTAACATTCTATTAGACAAATACATGAACCCAAAAATTTCAGACTTCGACATGGCACAGAGACTTGGAAGAAACCAAACAATAACAAATACTAGTAGGGTGGTTGGTACATTGTGAGCACCATGATCTCAATCATTATATATCTTCGTGTATTCATCCGGTCACAGGGTATTTACGTAAAGTGTCCTTCCTACCAAATGCAGTGCTTATATGTCACCAGAGTATATAATGGGAGGAACATTTTCGGAAAAATCGGATGTCGTTAGTTTTGGAGTCTTGATGCTAGAGATTGTGAGCAGTAAGAGGAATATCAACTTTTACGATTCCGAACAACCTTTAAACCTTCTACTTCATGTGAGTAAATATATCCAGGAATTCTTGAATGTTGTTCTGAATTATGAGCTCACGTATTTTGAATTGTGTATCAGACTTGGAGACTCTGGAATGAGGAAAATGGTCAGAGATTTTCGATGAATCTTTGGGTGATTCGTATACTCATCAAAAGCTGTAAATGCATTCATATTGGTTTGATGTGTGTTTAGACTAGAGCAGTAGATATGACAACAATGGTTGCAGTGGATCTCATGCTTGGCAGTGAAATTGACCGTCCAACTCCCAGAGAACCTGGGTTTACCTACTCAACCTCATCGGAGAAGTCTAGATCTGTAAAAATTCACTGCTCGAATAACAATCTCACTCAAACTGCAGTTGAAGGTCGATAACGATTCTCTTCAACTGTAACGCAAGTCTGCAATTCTTGAAATATGTAAACTCAGCGTGTGACTTGATTTTCACCAAGTTTTTAAGATAAAGGATTTCTGGCACAAATGTGTCATGTGGATTTGTGGTACTTTACAAACATAATTATCCTTTCTTGCTAGTGAGAATAGCTTAATAGAGTTACCTTCGGTACTATTTAGACTTCGGTATCCAAATAGTCTACAAAAAGGGATATAAAAGAAAAGCTTTAAGTAGGCATGCATCATATCTAAGCGTCGTGTTCTCGCAGATAACGCTATAAACTTATCTGATGCGTGTTTTTAACAAAATAAAAATAAAAAAAAAATGTTGTTGTTTTGAAATTTTTGCCATCTTTCTTTTCATGTTCATGACAAAAGATATTGATTTTTTTTTCTTGTGTAATCTTATCGACATACTATCCATCGAGGTGGTCATTGTATAAGGTTGTGTTGAGTTGGGCTTTAAGGAAAAAAAAAACCCACAACTTATAAGTCTTAGCCGCTTAGGCTTCAAACAAAGAAAAGAGCATTCAACTACTGAAAATCAGTATTCGACAAAGTAGAATGGTCATGAAATCAACAAAGTAGAATCTCCAAAAGTGAAGCAAATTATCCCTGAACTAACTTGCATTTGACCAAATAAAACTGAAAATATAGAACAGTACTTGATTCAACTATCTTGGCAATGGCATTTTCGAAAGATTGGTCTTTACTTGGTCACATACGTGCATAAACAGGGACGGAGCCAGGATTTTTTCACAAGGGGGGCGAGGCTATTTTTTTTTAATGCGAACCAATATAACAAAAATTAAACCACAAGTTAATTGTCAACATGTTACATAATGTCCAAGTCAAAAAATAAATAATGTAAAGCAATATAACAAAAGATTAAACCATAACAAGAATGTTATAACGCTACACGAAGCTCTTTCAAGTCTCGAAAATCATCAATAATTGAATCTACGCTGAACTTTTTAGCAATTTCTTTTTCAATATACACAACCAAATAGTCGACAAGGTATTCATCACCCATCTTGTTGCAAAGTCTGGTTTTGACAATTTTCATTGTCGAAAACACTCGTTCTGCTGTTGTAGTAGAAACAAGTAAGGTAAGCACAAGTTCAATCACCCAGTGTACAAGAAAATACGTAGCCGATTTTCCATTCTTCACCAACCATTCACACAACTAGATATATTCTTCAATTTCTTGAACTCTTCAAACAACACTATGTTCATAATGTTGAAGTTGTATCCTTAAGTGTAGCTTTTCTTGTTCCGTGAAGTCTTTTGGATAAAACTTATCAACTAGCTTGCAAATATCATCAATTCCAAAATATTTTTTCCCTTCACAGGAATCCAAAGTTGAGCTAAAAAAAAGCAACTCCATTGGATTTTCATTGAACCTATTATTTAGTTCTTGTAAATGAGCATTGATAGCAACATAAAAAATATCCACATTGTAGTGTTTCATAATTGTAGAATTAACTGAATAACGATGAGTTTGTACTCCTTTTACTAATGAAACATACTTCACATTCAAATAAGGAGTATCCTTATTTCTTGCCTCACAAAATGGAGCAATGTTGGGATTTTGGAGTTAAACTCTACAGTTATTGGATAACGTACTACTTGGTGCTTTAATTATATTATCAGAGATATAATGCGGAAAGTAAACGCACACAAGACACCAGAGATTTTTTTAACGAGGAAACTGCCTTGCAGAAAAACCTCGGGACCTCGTCCAGATTGAACACCGCCCAGTACAAACTGACTACAAACACTAGCCTACTATAAGACTTCGGTCTGGGATGTAGCAGAGACCAACTCAATCCCTCCAAGCGAATTGGCTACTGTCGCACTCCTTACGTCTAGATCCCCCACAGATCATCACGCACTTGATTCCCCCAGCTGACGTCCTTTACAGGCCTAGGAGTTGCTTTGACCGCTGTCAAAGGCTTGTGTCAGCAATACTGGCTTTGCAACCTAATTGTTGACGTATGGTCTAACTGTCCTCTATCAGTTTACCACACATAAGTTGACTTCCTTCTGATTGTTAAATCCAGGTCATACGGAAATCTACTTCACCAATCGGGGCTGACAAGCAAACCGAGTAAGCTATGCCCAACTTATCGCTACCTCAGTTATACAGGAAGAATCACTTAAGAAACTTGTATAACTGGAGCTAACTAGGTCTTACAACACCGAGTGCAGCCGTGCGTTGCTACCTTTCAACCTTGTGTGTAACGTATCAGTTCTTGAATAGTCGTATAGCAGAAGAGACGGACTATGAATAGACAAGAACATGATCAGGTTACCAAGGTTACAGGTTAATCCGATTTCAACCAAATATGGTCTCAATCTCCTACCTGTGCTTCCCAACTCTCAAGAGAAGTCTTTTATAGTCGTAGGGAGTTCCCAGAGGAGATGCAACCTATAGAGGATGACTATACCACAACAAGCGTTCACCGAAGTGAAAAGAGTTTACGCTACCTTCCCTAAGGACCTTCACGTATGCTTGATGCTTGTGGTATTTGTCCGTAGACTTCTCTATTTATAACATTCAATAAGATAGGTTGCTTTGGAATAAAGCAATCAATTACTTGTCCCACAAGTTAAGGAAACCCTAAACTTGCCAACCAAGTAATAAAGATTAATCTCAATTGGAATTCTTTTTAAGTTTATCTGCCAAGTGTTTTGTTAGCTCAAAAACACTTCAAGATAGAAATCCAACATACCTGAGATAATCTTATCTTCATTGAGGATCGTTAGATGGACCACAAAAGATATTTATGTGATAAACAAGTCCACCTAAGAGATAAAGGAGTTTAGAGTTTGACCCAAGTGAAATTCTGAAAGAATATCCACTAAATCCGACACCAGCAAAGTAACCAACATTGGATTCGCGTACAGGTTCGCGAAATGTTCAGTCACTTTGGAACTCAGAAGAAATCCGAGTTTCTGGTTTGCGAACCGGTTCGTGAACCGTCCGCCTGCCAGATTTCGTCAAATCTGGATTCCGCTGGAAGTACTGGGCTTAGCCAGAACTTAGACGTGTGTATGTCCTCAGCTGTAATCCATGGACTCTTTGCTCAAGAGTACTCCTTTAGATTCATCAATATCCAACTAACGATTTGCAAGCAAACCATTATAATGGACACATGGCACCGAATCTGTCTCATTCATTCTTGTACTCAAAGTATTTGTGGGAGCAAACACTGGTCATGACACAAGGTCATGTTACACAAGAATACGATCTCAATCGCTATTATCACTACTAAAGTAGTCGATTTATTTCGAAAGAATAGAGAAAGTAGAATAAAAGAATTTCCATAAAGTCATAACTCCTACTAACCTTTTGTCGATGAAGAATAATTGATGTCTTCTTTGTCTTCACAGTCTTCGTCTTCAAGGTCTCTACTACTTTGTCTATATCCCAATTCCGAAATCTAAATTCTAGTAGGCTAAATCAAGAATTGAGTTTTGACACCTAAAACTGACAACTAGCTTGACATACCAACGCTAGTGGGTTTGACCGGACAATGCCCTAACAATCTCCCCCTTTGTCAATTTTAGTGACAAAACCAATTTACATATGGATTCAAATAATATACAATGAAGTACTAACCAAATGTAGCTCTTGATTTCTTGAATTCTTCAACTTCTCCTTTGAGTCTTGATGTGTTCATTAAACTCTTGTTGATGAATCCGTAGTCAGCAGTCACAACATATCCAGCTCAAACAACCATAAAGGTACGCTAAAGCTTACGTGGGTTAGTATGCTCATCCCACATGTTGTTTGTGCGTAAGAGTAAGAATCTGAGCAAACTTTAAAGTTGGTGTATCAAAACTTTTAAAGTGATTCTACTCATTCTTGATACGAAGCTTGATTTCAGCTTTAATTACTCCCCCTTACTTGATACTTTGTGAAAAGCACAACAAATAAGCACATGATGTTCTCCCCCAATGGTTATGTACCACAAGAAGTAAGAACCATATGTATTCTCCCTCTATTTGTCACAAAAATATGACAAAGTAGTTTGAGACTAGGGTTTCATACACCTATGATAACAGGTGAAGCCAAGTACTCGCATATCAAGTGTAAAGATGGTATACTTAGGTAATCTGAACAACAAGATTCCTGAGTTCTCACCTTATGGAGAAATATAGATACACTTTCTCCCAATATTCCACATCCACGCTCCCCAAAAAGATTTGTTATTAAGTGCAAGTTCAAATAAGAACTCTCCCCCGTGTGGTGTCATTCAATAAAGAACAACTGACAAAGACTAACATGGACAAGAACAATTAAATGTTATCCAGTTTTGCTTTGTTAAATAATCTCTTTTCCTTAGCCACTTTTTTCGGAAAAAGAGTTATATGATTCCGATTTTGTGCAAACCCTAAAAATCGTATAATCAAAAGTTTCTTAATCGTGAGAAAAAGCATAACTTTTGTAAATAGACACAGCTTTACGTCACTACCGAAGCAATGGAAAAAGCTATGTTTTGCAATAAGATTGAGGTAGACAAATCAAGTATTGCAAACATCATTAATAACATCTAAAAAGAACTTTTATTAATGAAATAAAGTAGTACATGCTTGAAAAACTCTAAAAGGCATGAAAGGCAAACTAATAAACAAATTTAGTTTATATTCCTTAGGCAAAAGTAAGAACAAGTTCTCACAAGGAACCAACTAATCCTCTTTGAAAGAAGTCATGATGAAGTCGTTGATTTCCTTGATATCTTGATCTTCATTCATGGGCATAGGAATATCAAATTCGAATTCCTTAGTCTCTTTTATAGAGACTTTATGTACTTCTTTCATAAGCTCTTCTTGTTGACTCACAAGAGCTTGTTGAACAACCAGAGTTTTAGAAACACTTCTCCAAGAGATCTTAATTCTCTCTTTGTTTCTCTGCATTCCTTGAGAATGGAAGCAATCCTTTGATTTTTCTGAGAAGGTTTTTCATCTTTGTCAGATTTTGATTTATTCTTCTTTTTCTTCTTGAACCAGGGTTTCTTTCCTTTGTTTTTGGCTGTTTTCAAAGGATCATCTGGTTTCATGGTACCCTTGTCAGTTGACTTAGGATCCTTGCCTTGAGAAGTAATATCAATGATTTCTACCATGTTGAAAAGTTAGAATGAAATAAGAATAGACTTATGATTTCCCTATAAACAGTTCTTTCAAGAATTTTCGAAGAGATAAGGATTACATTAACTGCCAGATACGATAAAGATTTAACCTAATATCGATCTGAAGCGGCGCGATGGTTCGGGAACCGTGTACGCGTATTTTTTGTTCTTTCATTGACATGTCTCTCTTTCAGAGATACCCAGAAACAATTTTAACCTTTCGTTTAGACAATCTGATCCCTGGTGATCATGAGTTCCATGGAGCAAGGCTCGACATTACACTCTTTGTCTAGTGACAATGAAAAGGTGCTTAATTGTGGGTTATCAATTACTTACAAAATAGATTCAGAAAACGAAAAAGACTCTAGGACTTGCCCGACCACATTATGACTTCTCATCCCAAGGGGCAGTGGATGAGATGTCAATCCTTCTTCCACTTAGTGCGAAGAAGGTATAGCATGATTATGCTCTTGAAGTGGTATTGAGTCTTTTTCCGAACTAAGTTTGCCTTTCTTAGTTCTGGCTCTCTTGAATTTCTCCGCTCCTTGTGTTGCCCTTTAGGAGTTAGAGTGATTTCGATCTTTATTAGCTGCTTCAAAGATTCGAATAACATTCTGTTATGTTCTCACATAACAATTTAACAACAGCAGAAAGTAACCTCTTGAATCACAAGGATTCAAGCCTAATTTCTAAGCTCAGAGAGCAAAGAACCCAAATGAAGAAGAACAAATGTTCTCTGAAATTAGATAAAATTCGGAATTGACATCCCAGTCCTACAACAGACACAAATAAATAGTCACAACAGAATTGGCTCGGGAGCCAGACCAAAACCGACAAGTGGCAAACATCTAGACCCGACTAACTAACCATCTAACGGCTAACAGGAAAAGGAAAAGACAAGATGCTAGAGGCACCCTCCGACTCACTATCTGCACTCAGAGTAGGGTAGCCCGCCCAACAAGAGGAAAGATAGCTCATGTCATGCCAGGTACATGACATTACCCCCCTC
>JAJJMA010000785.1:0-11362 GCA_023529015.1 Papaver nudicaule
AAGTAGCAAGAAACCTTAGCATCTCTTCCTTTGATCTTAGGAGGAGTAAGATCTTCATTAACCAGAATTCTCTTCTTCTTACTTCCTGTCATGCTGTACTTTTTCATGGTTAGACCAAGTAGGCAAGAAAACACTTGAATGATATCATCTATCACGTGTTTGGGTATTTATAAGAAAATACCAGGAAGGATTAACTCAAATAATGCATACCCAGAGTCCCATTAGGTCTACATTCTAGATTTGAGTAAACTCGAAAACAGAGTTTTAGTTTTCGTAAAGAGAGAATGATGTCAGCTGGTTAATACATGTTTCTTTCTGAGTTTTCCGTACAGAAAACACTTTCACAAGGTTCGCGAACTGGTTCGCAACCTGATAGGTCCTCTAGAGACCCAGTGTTTATACGTTTCTCAGTAATTTTTCTCAATGGCAATATAGTTTTATTTTTTGCCAAGGGGTATTGTATAGTTTAGGATGTTAATCCTATGATAAAGCGTTCCTTCCAGTACACAAAAATAAGAAAGCTTGGTTGACACTAGACTTTAGTGTCTTGGTGAGTTCCTGGAGACTCACCAGTTTTTCGCCATCGTTTAGACTTGGATGACATTCCCTTAGAATTATCATAGAAGTTACTGTCGTCACGATGTGACTCAGCATGGGAGGAACTTCTAGACTTCTTCTTCTGGGAGTGATATTGCTTAGCAATATCAGAGAACGCTTTGTGTAACTCTTCTTGAGTGACCAATCGATTGGGATGAGATTGGTTTCTTAAAGAAGTGGTTGTCTTGTTTGGAGGCTTACTCCGTGAGACCCAAGTGGTTCTCTTATCCCACGGGTGATCATAATGTCTCCATTTCTCAGTAATAGTTCTGCCATTTTTCATGGGTGAAGATGAACTCTTGTAGGCCTTATTTCTAGGGATCACCCGTGGATTAGACCTGCAGAGTTCAGACACGTTTTTTTAACACAAGGTTTAACGTGTGTTGCAGTTGATCAATCTGTTTCTTCTTCTTCTGACTATTACAGTTTCTTTGGTGGTGTCCTTTCTTTTTACAGAATCAACATGTATTTTCATATCTTTTACCACCATTCTGCTTATCACTATCATTACCCGAGGAATCAGATAATGTAGTCACTACATTTGTGGCGACTAAAGGTCTTGCCTTCTTTTTATTAGTGACTTTAGCAGATACAATGACTCTTTCTGATGCAGATGTGATAGGCGGAGTGTACGGTTTTTTCACATCGCTTCTTGAACTCATTTCTGACTCACTATGGGTTTGGGTCAAATCCATAAGTTTCAGATTTTCTTCTTCAAGAGTTTTGCATCTTTCTTGAGCATTGTCTAAGTGATCTTCTACATTCCTCTTGCTGTTCAGAATGCTTTCAATCTCCAAATCGTGTTTTTCCGCAACTTGTTTTTCACGATTTTGACTCAGAGTAAGAGCAGTTTCTAGGCAAGAAATCTTCTCTTTAGACTCTCTGAGTACTTGAACGACAGTCTCCAATTTCTGGAGTTGTTGTTCTAGGAATTCCTGAAAGTGAGCACTCTAGAGTGTATGCATCATGGAGATCACTTAGACTTTGAACATATTTCTCTCCCAGGGATATGTATTCATCTGTTTGTTCAATCCTGGGATTTCTGGATGAAGGATCATTCTGGATTACTGCACTATGAAGTTTACCAGAATTTATTCCAACCTGTTGTGAAACAGGTGGAGTGGATGCCTTTGGAGCAGACAATCCTAATGACTTTGAGTAGTCAAAGCCTGATCCCTTCATTTTGACGTTATTTCACGAACCAAGATAAACACAGACAGTTACGTCTTTAATGTGTTCACCTGCTCTGATACCAACTGAAAAAGGAGGGGTACCGAAATACTACCAACTTTTCGTTTTGGCTCGTGAGTCTTATGGTTTAAGTTTGTACGATCTCAAAAATCAATATCCAAACCTAGATAACCGGAGTTGTGATCTTGGTGATCAACTCTACAAAGTTGGGACTTTGGAGTTAAACTCTACGGCTATTGGATAACGTACTACTTGGTGCTTTAATTATATTATCAGAGATATAATGCGGAAAGTAAAAGCACACAAGACACCAGAGATTTTTTTAACGAGGAAATTGCCTTGCAGAAAAACCTCGGGACCTCGTCCAGATTGAACACCGCCCAGTACAAACTGACTACAAACACTAGCCTACTATAAGACTTCGGTCTGGGATGTAGCAGAGACCAACTCAAGCCCTCCAAGCGAATTGGCTACTGTCGCCTTCCTTACGTCTCTAGATCCCCCGCAGATCGTCACGCACTTGATTCCCCCAGCTGACGTCCTTTACAGGCCTAGGAGTTGCTTTGACCGCTGTAAAAGGCTTGTGTCAGCAATACTGGCTTTTCAACCTAATTGTTGACGTATGGTGTAACTGTCATCTATCAGTTTACCACACACAAGATGACTTCCTTCGGATTGTTAAATCCAGGTCATACGAAAATCTACTTCACAAATCGGGGCTGACACGCAAACCGAGTAAGCAATGCCCAACTTGTCTCTACCTCAGTTATACACGAAGAATCACTTAAAAAACTTGTATAACTGGAGCTAACTAGATCTTACAACACCGAGTGCAGCCGTGCGTTGCTATCTTTCCAACCTTGTTGAGTAACGTATCAGTTCTTGAATAGCCGTATAGCAGAAGAGACGGACTATGGAATAGACAAGAACGTAATCAGGTTACCAAGGTTACAGGTTAATCCGATTTCAACCAAAGATGGTTTCAATCTCCTACCTGTGCTTCCCAACTCTCAAGAGAAGTCTTTTATAGTCGTAGGGAGTTCCCAGAGGAGCTGCAACCTATAGAGGATGACTATACCACAACAAGCATTCACCGAAGTGAAAAGAGTTTACGCTACCTTCCCTAAGGACCTTCACGTATGCTTGATGCTTGCGGTATTTGTCCATAGACACCTCTATTTATAGCACTCAATAAGATAGGTTGCTTTGGAATAAAGCAATCAATTACTTGTCCCACAAGTTAAGGAAACCCTAAACTTGATAACCAAGTAATAGAGATTAATCTCAATTGGAATTCTTTTTATCATTATCTGCCAAGTGTTTTGTTAGCTCAAAAACACTTCAAGATAGAAATCCAACAGACCATAGATAATCTTATCTTATTGACTCATTGAGGATCGTTAGATGGAACACAAAAGATATTATGTTATACACAAGTCCATCTAAGAAATAAAGGAGTTTGGAATTTGACTCAGAGTGAAATTCTAAAAGAATATCCACTAAATCCGACACCAGCAAAGTAACCGACATTCAGGTTCGCGAAATGTTCAGCTACTTCGAACTCATAAGAAATCCGAGTTTCTGGTTTGCGAACCGGTTCGGGAACCGTCCGCCTGTCAGATTTCGTCAAATCTGGATTCCGCTGGAAGTACTGGGCTGAGCCAGAACTAGACGTGTGTTACGCCCTCAGCTGTGATCCATGGACTCTTTGCTCAAGAGTACTCCTTTAGATTCATCCATATCCAACTAACAGTTTGCAAGCAAACAATTGTAATGGACACATGGCACCGAATCTGTCTCATTCATTCTTGTACTCACAATATTTGTGGGAACAAACACTGGTCATGACACAAGGTCACGTTACACCATTCTACGATCTAGCTCGATATTCTTCCTCCTATAGTAGTCTACTATATTTCTAAATGATAGAGACAGTAGAATAGAAGAATTTCCATAAAGTCATAACTCCTACTAACTTTTTGTCGATGAAGAATAATTGATGTCTTATTTGTCTTCACAGTCTTCGTCTTCAAGGTCTCTACTACTTTGTCTATATCCCAATTCCGAAATCTAAACTCTAGTAGGCTAAATCAAGAATTGAGTTTTGACACTTAAAACTGACAACTAGCTTGACATACCAACGCTAGTGGGTTCGACCGGACAATGCCCTAACAATATCTGCGGGAGTCCTCTTTCTCTTGCGTGGAATACCTTCATAGAGCTCAACTTTCACAGCTTCATTTTATAACTCCTCGTAACACTTCTTGAAACATAAGCCATCTTTGTTTATGACTTACAGGATGTATGAACGAGATATATATCTTTCAAGCGGACTGTGTTTCTGATTTTCCGAAAGACTTAAGGGAATCTTCCAGAATTTGCGACGCGAATGGTTCGTGAACTGGTTCGCATATTGAAACACTCGACTCTGGATTACAGAGTTTATCCAGTCTCGTAAACACGAATTTCCATGGAGAATAATCCTTTTAGAAATATGTTTATACGGTATTACTACTAGTGACTTGAACAACCACAATACCAGGAACAGATTCCTGATATCAACTGCATGCCTAACACATACAAGTCATAATGTGAGGATGCATCCCCAAACTGCACTTAAGCAGTTGGAGTGTGAGTACTAGACTCACACGGGGTGTTGATTGTAGAGTGGTTGCTAGAGACTTATTCGGGCTTAGAGTTTTTCTTACCCTTTTCATTTCCTCTTGAACTTTGTACGTTTTTCAACGCTCCCTTGAATTTCTTCAGGGCTTTGTTCATTTTATCTATGTCAGCTTGGAGCTTATGTACAACTCGTATATATACCTTAAGAAGCCGACACCTTCCTTGGTCATGTCCAGTTTTGCCACAGTTCTTGCAATTCTTGGCTTTCTCAGGTACACCTTTGATTTTTTTCATTAGATGGAGGGCTGGATCCATCCATAATGAAAGTACTGTTCTTGGTATATGTGTTACTATTGTACCCTAACCCGTTTGTGTTTCCAAATGATTTTTGACCAAATAACATTGTTGCTACGTTATCCGAGCTACCAGATAGTCTTTGGAGATCATTCTTTTGGGTATCAATTTCTGTATATTTAAGTGATAAAGTTGAGGAGAGATCACTACTTAATTTCGCAAGTTCATGATCTTTCAGGAGAAGGGTTTTCTCTACCTTTTCAAGATCAGTTTTTATTTGAAGATTTTATTGAAATAGGTCCTCGCTCCTGCTGATCAATTTATGAATTAAATCGCCAGCTTCATCTGAAGCATTTTCCATGAAAGCAATTTCTTCATGTTCTAGTTCAAATTCATGTTGGTCAGACATATCATCGAACCGAGCAGAGAGAGCATTATCCCTTTTATAGTAATCCTTACTAGGGCATATGTCTTTCATGTGTCCAAAGCCTCGACACTTGAAACATTGCACATCAGCAAAGTTATCCTCATCCCTGTCAGGATTTGGTTTTAGTGCCAGTAAGGATTTTCTTCTCCGAAATTACATGTCTCTTCTAGATATGAGAAGATCCTTTAGCTGCTGTGTAATCAGAGACAGTTCAGTATCCACTTCTTCATTGTCAAGGTTTTCACACTCATCAATCCATGACAATTTTTGTGGAGAGGAGGTGCACGGAGTGCTTACAGCCTCAAAAGCGATAGATTTATTTTCATCTTTTCGCTCATGATCGAAGATCTTTAGCTTAGCAACAAGGTCACTTCTTGTTATAGTTAAGCCATGAACTTCTAGGATGACATAATTTTTTGACTCGTATCTTGAGGGTAATGACCTCAAAATCTTACACACAATGTCCCTTTCCATAATAGATTTTCCCAAGGTAGACCGGGATTCACTATCTCAGAAAATTTGTGGTTAAATTCTTCAAAGGTATCATCCTCAAGCATTCGAAGGTTTTCCAAGTCAGACATTAGATTTTGAAGTCTAGCTTCTTTTTTCTGTTGAATTCCCTTCGAATACGGTCCTGAATCTGATCCAAGCATCTTGCGAGGTTTCACATGCGGCCACGTGATGGAAAAGATCAGCTATGACCGCATGAATAATAGTGTTAATCCCATCATAGTTTTGCTTAGCGGCTAGAGTTTCCACCTCATCATTATCCTCTATGTCTTTGGGGACAGACTCACGTCCAACTTCGATAGTTGGTGGTGTGTATCCTTTGTCGACATAAACCCAAGTTTTAAAATCCCGGGCTTGCAAAAACGATCTCATAGTAGTCTTCCACCGTAGGTAATTGGTGCCAACAAACTTTGGTGGTACGTTACAAGCTCTTACACTTTGTTCCATAACTCACAAGCCTCGATAAACACAGACAGTTACGCCTTTAATGTGTTTACCGGCTCTGATACCAATTGAGGGGTACCGAAATACAACCAACTTTTCGTTTGGGATCGTGATTCTTATAGTAAGATATGGACGATCTCAAAAATCAATATCCAAATTTGTTAACCGGAGTAGGATCACAAGTTATCAGTCCAACTCAAGACATGTCTTGGCAAATCCCCTGGATGGATTATGGACTTACTCGGCGGTTACGAATAATGTACTTCTTGTGTTTGCTTTAATTATATAATTAGAGATATAATGCGGAAAGTAAAAGCACACAAGACGCCAGAGATTTTTTTAACGAGGAAACTACGACCTGTGGAAAAACCTCGGGACCTCGTCCAGATTGAACACCACACAATACTAACTGTGTACAAACGCTAGCCTACTATAAGACTTCGGTCTGGGATGTAGCAAAGACCAACTCCAGCCCTCCAACCAAATTGGCTTCTGTCACACTCCTTACGTCTCTCGGATCCCGCAAGACCCTACACACTTGATTCCCCTAGCTGACTTTCTTTACAGTCCTAGGAGTTGCTTTAACCGCTGTTAAAGGCTTATATCAACAATACCGGCTTTGCAACCTTAATTACTAATTGTATGTTTCGAACTATCCTCTTCAGTTTAACATATGTAAGTTGACTTTCTTCGGATTACTCCAGGTCATGCGGAAATCTACTTTACAAGCGGGGCTGACAAGTAAACCGAGTAAACTATGCCCAACTTGTCTCTACCTCAACTGTGAAAAGAATCACTCAAGAAACCTACACAACTGGAGCTAACTAGGTCTTACAACACTGAGTGCAGCCGTACGCTGCTTCTTTCAACCTTGTAAGTAACGTATCAATTCTTGAATGGCCTTGTTTCATAAGAGAAGGACCGTAGAATAGACAATAACGTGATCAGGTTACCAAGGTTACATGTTAATCTGATAACAACCACAAAGTTACGTTATCGCCTACCTGTGTTTCCCAGCTCTCAAGAGAAGTCTTTATAGTCGTTAGGTAAATCCCACAGAGGAACTTCTACCTGATAGAGGATGACTACCACAACAAGCTTACACCGAAGTGTAAAGAGTTTACGATCAATTCCACAGAGAAACTTCACGTATGCTTGATGCTTGTGGTTTTCGTTATTTAATCCTCTATTTATATCTCTCAATAAGATAGGTTACTTTAAGATAAAGCAACAGATTTCTCAACCTACAGGTAAGCAAGTGCCCGTGTAAAACGTGCCCGTTACTTGACTTGCACACAAAAAAAACCTAGGTTAATCTCAATTGGAATTCTTTTAACATTTATTTTCCAAGTGGTTTGATATCTCTTAACAACTTCAAGATAGAAATCCAATGACCATGAGAACACCTTTATCTTATTGACTCATTGAGATTCGTTAGATGGACCACATAAGATATTTCATGATAAACCAAGTCCAACTAAGAGATAAGGAGTTAGTTGTTTAACCCGCGTGAAAATCCCGCAGAATATCCACGTGGACGGTTCGTGAACCATCCGTCTGAATTCCGGCAAAATGCATTGAATCTGTGGTTCACGTGCATGTGCGCGTACAAATCAACGTTTTGGGACTCAGAAGAAATTTTCGGAGCCACTGTTCACAAACCGGTTCCTGAACCGCCGTCACTCAGATTAGGGTTTAAACTTGATCCGCTGGAAGTTCTTGGCTGGGCCAGTACTTAGACGTGTGAGACGCCCTCACCTATAATCCATGGACTCTGCTCTAGAGTACTCCTTTAGATTCACCCAGATTCCTACATGTGATTTGCAAGCAAACCAATGTTACGGAAAATGTATTGAATCTATCTCATGCACCTTGTAACCTTAGTATGGTCGGAACACATACTAACATAACTCATATGGTTATGTAGACAAGTGTACAAATCTCAATCATTATAACTCTACCAAAGTAGCCGACTATTTCGAAAGATATAATAAGTTGAATAGAAGAAATTCCATATAAAGTCATAACTCCTACTAACCTTTTGTCGATGAAGAATATTTGAAGTCTTCTTTGTTAACACAGTCTTCGTCTTCAAGGTCTCTGCTACTTTGTCTATATCCCAATTCCGAAATCTAAACTATAGTAGACTAAATCAAGAATTACGTTTTGACACCTAAAAATGACAACTTGCTTGACATACCAACGCCAGTGGGTTTGACCGGACAATGCCCTAACACATCCATCGACTTGGATTTGTAAACGAAACATTGTTTCGTGTGCTATAACAGATAGACTCTAGCGGACCAAGTTTTTTATTTGAATTTGTTTTATTGCCTGGTTTCTTGATTATTCCTCAAGAACATATTTGTATCCATAAAAGACTTGATTTGGATCTGGACAGAACAAGGAGTTTATTTGATTAACACCATAAACAAATGAATCTTGTTCATATAAAATCAAGGAGTTTATTAATATAAACGAAAGAAACTTGATATGTATTAAAGAACCATTATTATAACTCTGTTATTTGGTCGAATACCACTTATCAAGATCTACGGGTTTGTTCCTTGCCGTATTGATCTGGTGTCTGAGAAGAAAATATAATCATCTGATTGGAGGTTGGTTAGCGATAGTCTTCATGAAGGACTGTGGAGCAACTCTTAGATTGGTGTCTAAGTGATTACATGTGTGGGGTCACTTTGTGATTGGAGACGCAGGAATACAGAGGGGAAGCAATGGGATTGGGATCAGTGTTTTAGCCATCGTAACTGAAGTCTGATAGTATGCGTGTATGGTGAATTAATTCTTAAGAGTAATCATTTTGGTCTGGACGAGGTCCCGGGGTTTTTCTGCTGGATTGCAGTTTCCTCATTAACAAAATCTTGTGTGTGATTTACTTTTTCCGCAGTATATTTGTTTTACATTTGTATTAACGTAAATCATTTTGTATGTTAACAAACAAGCCTTTTGTATCTTGTATTAATTCCCGCTTGTATGAATTAATCAGTGCAAAAGGACACTTTGATAAATCCACCTTAATTCCACAAAGGTTGTCCAAAGTTAGTCATATAGGTTTTCAGACGAAAATAATTGGTGGTGTACTCAGTACCCTCATCTCTTCGACTGTACTGTAACACATAAAACTTCATGTTTCTCAATAAAAACATATCTAGATATTTATTCAATTGAAACAGAGGAATGAAAGTCTAACTCCCACTATTAAACATCATTCATGAGTTCTAAGACTCCCACTAATAAACAACATTCAAGGTTTCTAAAACTCCCATACGAGAAACATGTCACTTAAAAAATCTAGGAGGAAGACCTTTAGTTAAGGGATCTGCAATCATCAATTCAGTAGCGAGATATGAAACTACAATGAGTCCCATTTGGCTCTTTTCGCTCACAGATAGAAACTTAACCCATGATGTACTTGTTGATACTGTATGTATAATCATTCTTCACATATCTTATGACAAATATATTGTTGCAAAATATCTTTATCAGTTGATTATGGAGTCCACAACTGACAAATCAGTAATGAACTTCTTTAACCAAATAGCATGTTGCATTGTCTCAAAACAAGCAACATATTCTGCTTTCACTGTAAAGCATGTTTGCAATGACTGTTTAACCCTCCTTCAAGAAATAACACCACCATCAACTGTATATATATACAGTAAAAACTCCATATATTAATAAACTCTATATATTAATAAAAAAATCATACTCTCAATTTGGGCCAGTTACAAATAGTAATAAATTCCACATTTTAATATCAATACATTTTTCAAGTCCCGCCTTAACTAATTTACCTCTATATATTAATAATCGACATTAAATTGAAAATATATATCTTGTTATAACATAATTTAAGATGGACTATAATATTTATCTATAGTTGTTTGAGAAGCAAATGTAATTTTTTGGGTTGTTACCGCATCTTTTAGCTTACGGATACGTAAAACCTCCTCGCCATGGGCACGCTTCTTGTTGAAGGCAAAATATTTCCAACTTATCGAGCATGTTTAAAGCTTATTGGCATTAAACTTTTGGTATCCCCTACTGCACCATCCTCAAGACTTTGATCGGAAGCTTGGTTTCAAGTAAGAGATGAATATCATTGCAAGCTAACAATATATCATCCATAAAGCACTAGAAAAATGAAACGGCTCCCAGTGACCTTGTAGTATATACATCTGTCCATGAGGGTTTCTTTAAAGCCAAAACTGAAAAAATAGGGGTACCAAAATACAACCAGCTTTTCGTTTGGGCTTGCGAGTCTTATGGTAAGATATGGACGATCTCAAAAATCAATATCCAAATCTGATAACCGGAGTGGGATCAGAAGTGATCGGTCCAACTCAAGTTAAATCTTGGCAAATCCCTAGATGGATTATGGACCAACTCGACGGTTATTAATAGCGTACTTATTGTGTTTGCTTTAATTATATAACCATAAAAATATTGTGCAGAAAGTAAAACACACAAGACACCTGAGGATTTTTTTAACAAGGAAACTACGACCTGTAGAAAAACCTCGGAACCTCGTCCAGATTGAACACCACACAATGCTAACTGTCTACAAACACTAGCCTATTATAAGAATTCGGTCAGGGATGTAGCAGAGACCAACTCAAGCCCTCCAAGCGAATTGGCTATTGTCGCACTCCTTGCGTCTCTAGATCCCCCACAGATCGTCACGCATTTGATTCCCCTAGCTAACGTCCTTTACAGGCCTAGGTGTTGCTTTAATCGTTGTTAAAGGCTTGTGTTAGTAATTACGGCTTTGCAACCTCAAATATCAACAGTATGTTTGAACTGTCCTCTTCAATTTGACATACACAAAGTGACTTCCTTCGGATTGCCCCAGGTCATTCGCAAATCTACTTCACAGGCGGGGGCTGACAAGTAAGTCGTGTAAACTGTGCCCAACTTGTATCTACCTCAGTTGTAAAAGAATCACTTAAGAAACTTATACAACTGGAGCTAACTAGGTCTTACAACACCGAGTACAGCCGTGCGTTGCTTCCTTTCAACCTTGTATGTAACGTATCAGTTCTTGAATAGCCTTACTGCAGAAGAGAATGACTATAGAATAGACAAGAACATGATCATGTTACCAAGGTTACAGGTTAATCTGATAACAACCACAAAGGTACGTTATATCCTACCTGTGTTTCCTGTTTTTACCTGGAAAAACAATGCACCGTCTCTGGGTACTTTCGTAGTGTTCGAGATCAAAGTCGATTAAGACGAGCCTAAACCAAGTCAATG